>JBAMJV010003355.1:0-135431 GCA_037951105.1 Echinarachnius parma | reverse complement strand
CGTTGCATGTGAAAGTGAGTGAGTGAGTGAGTGATCAATGAGAGTTTTAAAAGTAAATAAACAATGATTTGATTAATAGTGTTAAATTATGGTGATTGATTCGAGTCAATCTATAAATCAATCATTTAATTTAACAATCAATCAATCAATTAATCAGTCAATGAAACAATTAATCACACCAACCAATCAATACTAAATAAATGAATTAAAGTATTTGGCATCCGAACTAGCTACTTGTAGGCAGTGGCGTACCCATGATTTTTTCAAGGGGTGGGTGTAGGGGGGGGGGGTATTTCGTCAGACAAATTGAAGTCAGCGGGGGAGTGTGGGTAGTGGGTGTCCGTAGAAAATGATCGCAGCCGAGGCCGAGACCAGGACCGTCACACATTTCGAGGCCGAGACCAAGACATTTCTTGAGAAATATGTAAGGGCGGGGGGGCGGGGGGGGGGGGGGGGGGGGTAGGGGTGTCCATCCCCCTGCCCCCAATGCCTGGGTACGCCTATAATTTGGTATAACAGTATAGGTAGGACTTGTTTGTTCACGATTAAATATACCGAGAATTAGTCTCTTCTCAACGACAATTTACATTCATTTTTTGTACGCAAGCGCCAATTACGTGAGCTTTAATAAATTGCATATAGTATATCAACAACTGTTGGGTCACGTAACCCAACACTTCGTAGACTTGGGTGACCTATTTCACGATTGTTGGGTCACTTTACCCTACACTTCGTAGATTTGGGTGACCTGTTCACAAAAGGTACAGAACGTGACTTCACGTGATCGTGAACGTGAACGTGACGTGACTGTTCGTACCAAGCCCCTGTGACCAATTAACCTGAAATCATTTAAAATACCATGTCAATTTTTATTTTTCAACATGCGCCAATAAAAATTAACAAAACAATTTTGGAAGGAGCTAATTTAATAATGTTTGGTAGATGATTCCATAAGACTGCTCCTGAGTGAGAAAAACTATTTTTACCCATTTGAGTTTTAACTTTTGGTAGAATTACACCCTTGTTGTCTGCATTTCTTGTATTATGAGTATGTACAGATTGTAATTTAATAAACAATGTAGATAAATACATTGGTGCTTGGTCACTAATGAATGAAAAACCATTTTACATTTATTAAAAATCCACCTTTCTTCTATGCTTACCCAAAGTAAGCGATCTAAACCTTGGAACTAATTGCATCCTATGTCTACTTCTGGGGTGAGCAATTGAAAGAATCGCAATAAAATGCAGTCATGATAGATGTTTATGAAAATTATCTCATATCGATCAATTGCCATTCAGAGGGGGAGATCTAGATACTATGTGGCGAACATACTGAATTAAGTTGACATCACGTGACTTAGTTTAGCCAATCACTGATTCGTATTTGACCAAGGTCAGATAATATATTATTATTATGTTCGATATACATGCAAGCATCCGACAAAACTCTTTAGCAGAACTGATATACTAATAACACATACGAAACTCAATCAACGATCTAGAAACAAACTAACCAAGCAACCAACCAACTATCGCACCAACGCACCAAACCAACCAACCAACCGACCGACCGACCGACCGACCGACCGACCGACGACCGACCGACCGACCGACCGACCAGCTATACTCTACTTACTGACAGCCGACCTGCCTGGCGAGCCCGAGCCGTCGAGGTCAACGAGAACGTGCCCTTCCGACGTCGTGTAGAGACGAGCTCCAAAGTATGTGAGGGCGTATGGGATGTCATCCTTAAACTGCACCAGCACTTTACTTGCACCCGAAGCAACGTCTACAATTTAAATCAAAAAAGCATTATAAAGGCGACCGCCACGAATAACAAAACAGGCCTATATGTTGCACTGTTATAAATAAAATGTATGTCAAAAACTTTGCAAGGGGATGTGTTATTCATAATTAATACAAATAATCACCAATACTTACGGGACCAACAGGTTCTCATGTTTCGCCGTATGCCCCAAACACCTGCGAGTGCGCCAATTATAATTATAGTCGCGTATGTTTGGAGACAACAGGACCACACATCAGCACCCATGAGCTTCAGTAAAGTGATGTGTTTTCAATTATATATTTTGTCTTGAAGCCTATTTTTCCTCTTGAATATACAACAAACATTTCCCTTCATGTAAAATAACAATTCTAATGAAGAATCAACTTTGTTCTTTATCAAATCGGTTCGGAGTATCAATAAATACATGCATATATTCGATTGGAATAAATATCGGGACAAACCCCATGTCAAATCTTTAGGAAAATATTTACAAATCCTACACATTTACGCAAATATATCAGTTTGTTTGTTAATTGTTTTGACAATCTCTTTATTGAATACTTATTTTTAACCAACATGACATTCACATATTTTTGATGTTAAAGGTGGTTCAAACTTGAAGTGTTGCAGGGCGCCCACTTGTGTTAACAGCTGTTTTTTGAATGAAAACAACCAAATAACTAACCATTTATATGCTTTTCATCAATTCAAGCATCCTTGGATTATTACTGTTAATTGTTAATGATAACTATTCCTAAAATTATGTTTTACCAAAGTTATTCTATCCCTCGAATGATGTATCGAGTATTGTACATTTGAACATTGTTGACGATACGGAAAAATAAATAAATCAAATCAAACTATATACATTTAATGAGTTGTATCCCGTTCACAAACATCATTAACATCAGCAAAATTGACCGAAAACATAGCATAGTCCTTGTCTCAATTGGGTGAGGGGGGGGGGGGGGGGGGGGTGCATCCCCCAAGTCTCTGTCCCCGCGTCGTATACTCCTATGTTAAGGGGTAGGTGTGGCCCATTTTCAATTGAACCTCGATTGTATCTATCAAAACATACAACGAGAAGTAAAATCCTTTTAATTCAAGCGGAATATTCGTAAAATTGCATTTACTTACATCTTTTGTCTCCGGCATATTACTTGCAGTTTTGTTCAGGTCCCCTGAGGTACCTTGTGGTTCGGCGAGCGACGTTGCAGCGTCGTTTTCGGCGGACGTTCCCGCTGCTAGTTTGAGGCGCGTTCGCGTCCTTGGCGTCTCCTGTGAATAGGCTGCACTTTGCACGTGCTTGTTTTTCTTTGATGTCGTGGCTTTTAAATGAGAAATACGCGGAAGCGGTTGTAACGTGTTCAATACAGCGTTTAAAATTGTGCCTTGCCAAGGACACATCTGGAACCTGAAGGATGAAGACACAACACATAACATATCCTAGATAATCATCAGACACACCCAACCATACACCCAAGAACCAGACGCTGCAACCTCTGCACATGGGAGAAGTACTACATCATCACATCGGACAAAGCCACAACTTTAAACTCTAGATCCGAACTCATTTCCACATGTAAACACAAGAGAAAATTCCTCCTTTCGGAATATGGATGAGCGCCCGGCCCACCACCCCCCCCCCCCCCCCCCCCCCCCCCCAGCAGTCGCCACACTCGCTGGCTAGTGAATGAAGTTAAACCTGTGTACACATTGTTAACATCTTACTTGCTTGAACGCACCACCCAGTATTCATGGTATTGTTAAAAGTAGTTTCTTTATAAGTTCCTTTATATATCCCCCTTTATATAGATCTTCTTTTTTTTTCCATCCTCTCTGGATATATATGTTCTTACCGCTGTCCCCCAAGATTAGTTACTGAAGAGCCTCAAATGGTGCAACAGCCTGCATAACAAAGAAAGTTCCTATACTTATTATATAAATACAAACTAGACAGGAAGCTGCTCCGAATAACGCAGGCGCTAGCAAAGCTGCTGAGAATAAACACTTTGATCCAAGCAGCAGCTGTAAAAGAACTAAACTGGGCTCCAAAAGAATCTTATCACTTTTTCAGAGCGACGCTCAATAAAATCCATATCATCAATTTTAATCATATTTAGACACAGATAAGCTATAATTCTCCTTACAAAGCATATCTGAAAAATGTAAAGTTTGCTATCGCTAACGAAGAGATAAATGCGATGGAATCACTACAGGACACTTTTCAAAAATCACAGAAACTGCTCGCTGCAAACCTCCACGAAAGGCGGTCTATTCAGAACTTTCAATAGCTATTCATTCAACTCCAAAGCGGGTTGTGTAACGTCTAGCATGTCTAAACTGGCTATTGTCCGTACCGAGCTCTGTGCCCGGAAAGCCGAGCAGTTTCTGTGATTTTTGAAAAATAACCTTTTGCGATTTCACTTTTTTTTTATTCTTGTTGACTAAAGCAAACATACTTTTTTTTAATAGGAGCGTGCTAAGGAGTATTAAAGCTAATCTATGCCTAATTATGATTAATTATTGTGTTTTGGATTTTAATGTGTGTCGCTCTGAAGAAGTGATAAGTTTCTTTTGGAGCCCAGTTTATAACTGGTTGATAGGTTCTAGCTGAGAGAAAGTGTCTTTAATCATATTCGTCGGGTTTCACTATCTGTGCGTGACGGAACCAACTGTATTATATGTGATCATTAGAGTTTATATCTCTCCTTTCCGCTAAAACGATTCTGAAAGTAAACACTGAGGGACACGGGCTAAAAGGAAATCCGGATTCTGATTACGGACATTAAAGTGATCCATGTAAAGTGTCTAACTCCACGAAAATGACTTGGAGCCTTCCTCAGTTCTCTTCTGCCGTGTTTGTTTAGCTTATGGTAACAGAAGAATACAATAGGGTTCATTTTTAAAATGTCCTTTCAGTATGAAGATAATTATCATTGAAAATCATCATTTAAAAGCGTAAGCTAACGCTTTTGGTAAAACGTACAATTGCCGTAGTTGAACACGCCCCGGCCGCGGAGTAGCCGAAACCTTCGGCAGCACGACGAGTCGTTGATCTGAGCGCGCGCAAATTCTGTACCGTCTGTATACACGGGTGCGGATATCGTCAAACGGACGATTATTACTGCAACAAATCTACGGCAGGCCATCAGTGTTCGGTGATAAAATATGAACACAATATTTGTTTTTTTTCACTAGGTAAATAGTGGACGTTTTCTTTCAAACTTTCACAAATCTTCTAATTGTATTTTACAATGATAATGTCATTTTGTGCAATATCTGACACTTTACATGGATCACTTTATAGGGACTCACTAACATTGTTTGGAATTGAAATTATCTATGGGACCTTTTCAGCCTCGTATAAAGTAAGTGCAATGAGTAAGTGAATATCACTTTGCATTTTCGCTAATTTCCCGACCAAATAACATCCAATTAACTTGGAATTTGCACAGATTACTTTCCGGACATATCATACCATACCAATACACATTGTATTAACCACACATCACTACTTGCACTTGTCAACAAGGTAACTAGATCCCTTTAAACCCAATTTAGTTTAAAGGGAGGAAATTATATATGTATTGAAAGGATTTCTCAATGCCAGACGAATAGTTAGATAAATCATCACTGAATATACAATTAAATAATCATTAAATTGTATCTAGAAAAAGGTACAATAAAAAAACTAATATCATTGTCACGTCTGTAAAATGGTCCTTTTCCCCATTTCCTCATTTTACCTACAATAACTGATTTGTGTACAGAATACCTCTCATAATAATTATAATTATGTACAAGGTTTGTGAAAGGAATGTCAGTCATTAATTTCCATAATAACTGTACATTGAAATGGGAAATAGAGAATGGGAACCAGTGACTAACTATCAGCTCTTTTACCCAGCGGCGTATAGATACAGGGGGTGGGAGTCGTGTCCCCAATAGTTCGAAAAAAAAGAGAAAAAAACAATTCTTGAGAGGGGAAAATACAAAATATAAAATCAGTCGAGTATTTACAATGTGGGAATATGTTCTTTTTAATAGTTCGCACCAACACCAGTAATCATGGTAATGTTCAGAATGCTATAAAGAAAAAAATAATTTTCTTACCTTTATACACTCCGTTATATCTTTTCACAAGAAGAACCGGTCACGGCTACTCAGCGATTCAATTCAGGCCCAAGTAAATACGAGACGTTGGTGTGCATTTAACAAAGTGCTTTTCTGTCAAAGCAATCGTATTTTTGGTATGTATAAGGGTCCGTAGGAAATTGCCCTAAATAAAACACAGAGTAGAAAGAAAAACAAATTATTGTTACAATTGCCTCTCTAGCAGGGTTGAAGCCGGATGAAGGGCAGGGGGGGGGGGAGGGGGGGGGGGGGGGGAATGGCAACATAAACTAACAAGAAATGAACATGATTTTACATGTAGCTGCCTTATTCAGTATTTTGGTCCCAAATGGGCTGACCACAGGGGGGGGGGGGGGGGGGGGGGGCAAGGTAGGGTTTTGAGGGATATTGGTAGGGTTATGAGGGGTATTGGCAGCCCCCTCCCCTTTTCCTCCTAAAACATTCACAACCTGATCAGCCGCCATGAAATACAAGCATGCATGATTGGTATAATTGCATACCGATCGCCAATATAAAGAAATATTTCAATAACTTGTATTGCATGGAGCTTGATCTAATATTTAAGGGGGACAAGCGTGGTTCGTAGTATACACAGTGATCCAATCACGGTGTGCATTATGCAATGCATTATACTGCTGAGTGTTAAATTAAAGGGAAAGTTGAGTTTTGGTAGAGAGGGCGCTATATAAAATAATTGTTTTGTGAGATAATGAAAAACTGAGCGTCAAATTTGAAAGAGCATACAATTTTAATGGCAGAATAAACTTAATTTGATCAAAATCGGTTCAGAAATGGCTGAAATATCCATACACATAACCATTTGTAATAATTGTGGGGCCCCACAAGTATTCGATAACCAGCCTTTAAAATTCGTTTTAAAATGCTTCCTCTTTTCAACATTTTTCAAAAGAGGTTTTTAGATAGTTGTTGATTATCTCTCTATCTAATCACTATTTCAACGAATTAAACAAATGCCCTTTTTTAAAGCGCCCTCTTTAGTTTAAACAACTATTTTTTGAATGATAACAGGCATTAACTTAGTCGTTTGTAATTTTTGAATTCCTTTTGAGCACGGTGGAGTTATAACTATTAGTTTGTAATGTAATGGTGCAGGTTTTGGTTACTAAAATTCAGTTTTACTAAAACTGTACTCTCTCTACCAGAACTCAACTATCCCTTTAAACTCTCGGCACTTGTGATTGTGATGTATTACAAAAGTATTACATGCATTATATCCATACCGAAGCAGAAGATAGCTGAGAAGGGTACATTTGTGTTGGGTTTAGTTGTGTTGCTTATTCACACTCAATTTTAAACAATTGAACAACATTTTCAAAAGTATAGATTTCAAAATGTGGTTTCCTTTCGTTACAAAATCTTGTAGTTCAGTATGTCCACCTAATGTGCAGGAATATTTGCCGTGTGTATCCGTTGACCGGGATAATAATAATCGTGTGAAGCGCTATCATCCCCACGGGAATAGCGCTATTTAAATAAGCGTTGTTATTATTATTACTATTATTATTCTGTTCAAACCAAGACATAATCATGGTCAGCGGTCTTTCAAGTTTTCTGCCCATGCTCTAGAACAAACTTCATTTTAATATTAAACAATCTGTTACAATTTCGATCTAGTTTAAAAGCTTTCCTGTTTAAAGTTTTAATTATTTAATTTTTGCTCAAATACTTGTCTACCTCTCTCTCTTTTGTTGTATATATTAATGCGCAGTGAGAATTAATTTTAAGATTGCACTTAATGAGAAAGGATGATTATTATTACATGTATTTATAACAACCATTATAACGACCATAACAACTATTCATGAGTTGGCAGGCAATGCATAGCGGGTGCATAGCTCTGCATTATATAGCATGCAAACGTCTTAAAATCCACGTAGAAAGGAGGATTTCAAGGACAATTGGCATTGTGATACACACTCACAAGATTATACACTCTCTGATTTGTATATAGTTTTTTTAATTTGCACAAATTGTGTTTTTTGTCAACATTTTGCAGTCTACTTTTGAAAATATTCATTCATTTAAGAACAATTAGTGAGTATAATGCAACGCGACAACCAACACAAATCTAAACTCTTCCGCTTTAATATAACTAATACATTCATAACCTTTCGAAATAGTCACGATCAAAAGTGCCCAAGTATAATATTCATAAGCCACCGATCCCGTGCAAAGTATTGTTTTCACAGTATGAAGCCGAATTTAAAATAACAACAAAATTGTCATGAAATGTTTCACACGTTTCATTAGGCATGCACATTTTTGCCGGGGAGATGAGGTGCAAGGTGTTACAATTTGTCGAATATCATCCATCCACTTTTAACAGACAAGCACACAAATAACACACTCGGATGACATTTAAACACGATTTTGCCCGAATTTTACGTGATTAAGGCCGAGTATACCCCTCCCCCACAAAACAAACCCTCGATGCTGGGGGAGGGGGGGGGGGGGGCGAAATAACAAATTTGAAGGTGAATACGCTCGGTTGGAAGCGCGTATGACTAAAGCACTCTGCAGACAGAGCCGACTCGACCCGATTCGACTGGTTTTCATTCGGAGAGACAGTCGGATGCCAGTTAGGGCCGATTCAACGCGATGAATCGAATCCGACCGACCCGGCCCAACACTAGCCTGATTGAAACCTGTCGAGTCGGCTCTGTCTGCAGAGGGCTTTTGACTCGCGGGATCCCAGGTTCGAACCCAACAATCGGACAATGCGTTTTTTTTTTATCACGCAATACATTTGAGCTAACTCTCGATGAGTGTTGTCGGCCTTCCCCGTGCTTCCTTTGCCGGAAAACAAAACAGATTCACGGAAAAACTCCGTCCCTCGGACAGGACGATAAACGGAGGTCCCCTGTATGAGACAATCACACCCCTGACGCTAAGGACCTAGTCTACAGATTGACTAGTCAATCAGTCAGTCAGTCAGTCAGTCAGTAAACGATTTGCACCCCTTTTTAAATTAATTTTCTCTTTAAACTATTATGGCCGGGAACCAATTTACCCCCAGTAGAAACGCCACTGCTAAGAGGATCAAAAGCGTTGATAATTAAAGTCATCATTGCCGTAGGGAAACGTGCCGCAGTCTGCCATAAACACGAATACAATTCAAAGTTTCAAGACTCATATTTAAAAAAATACACAGCAGTTGACATTATTAGGAGAATTCAAAGTGTGTCTTTTTAAAAAGCATTTTAATCGTAGTAAAACTAAAAGAGAAATACAATTTATACATTCCTTTACAAAAAGTTATAATCGGATTGGATTGTGCTTTACTTAAAAATCAAGATCACAACATTGTATTAACCATTATTTTAGAGCAATTAAGCCCCTATATAAAACTATGAAAGTCTAGCTGGAAAATCTGAGTAAAAAATGGATAACCATTAAAGGTGCACCTGTTAAGTGTCAGATATTGCCCGAAATGACATTTGAGACCTCAATTCTTTACCAAAATCAGTGTAAGATATGTCTAAATGATGTGTAAAAGTTTCATTTTAATACAGAACACTGCTTTAATGGTTAAAAAAGCAAAAATTTGTGTAAGCTTTTACAACGAATTACTGTATGACGTGTATGAGATTTATGACCTTTCATTAACGCTCTTGAGCTGAATGATTGTCAATGATAGATATCGTCATACTAAAGGGGCATTTTAACAAATCTAGCCCTATTTTATTCTTCTCTTACCATAAGCTAAACAACACGGTAGAAGGGAAACGAGGAAGCTCCAGGCAATTTTCGTGGAGTTAGTCACTTTACAGGCCTCCCTTTAACTTCAATCCTTCAGGCATTAAAAAGATAACATATTTAATGGTTTCCCTTGCTCCTGTATAGCTTAATACAAAAACAAGCCTTTATACAAATAAACACTGCAAATTTTGCGAACATTCGCTTGTATTCACGACAATGTAAAATAATTTCATAATTCATAAGAGGATGTGCTAAAATAGCTGACAAATTTGAAAATATTAACATCACTAGGTGTTCGAAGCGTGCGGTCAAGAGTATATACCGGGCGAGGGTCGGCGTACAAACTAAATGTGCAAGGGTGGTGTGATTTCAACTGCGCCGTCATTTTTTCTTATTTATATCAAAACTTTCGGCTTGTTATATTATTCTATCTTAAAATCTTAAGTCTCATTTGTTGCCATCGAAACAAATGTTATCTTTTCTAATTCACATATTTTAATCAATGAGTTGGGTCAATTTACATTACGCTGCTACTTATCTTTCCAAGCATACACTATTTGCAGCAGTTTCTACAGTCTGACGTCATAGTCAACTCATGTCCAGTATTTCTAGAAATGTTGTCTGCCACATATCTTTGAAACCATATTACAAAGGGCAAAGCAAGGCCTAATACCATTACTACCCCTTTTTCGCTATTTACATTACTATTTGCAAATATTTCGATCGTTTGACATAGTTACTAAGCGAATCATATTAATGCCATATATGTATAATATTCCTAATATTTAATGTTTACAAATATACTTAGTGCTAGTAAGCTCAATATTAATTCATTTACAGCAAAATGTTTTTGTAAATCATTTTCTAAATATTAACAAGTAAAATAACTATGTTCAAATAATGATCAGACTAGGATTACAATTGATACATAGCTTAAAGAAACATTACAGTCTTCCTAAAAATAATGCATTCACCAGTTATAAAATACCATTATCCAAATAGCTTGCCTCCGCTTCAGGATAAAATATACGCACTCAGTCCGGTGCCTTATGAATGTTATGAAATGAAAACCAAATCAATATGATTTTGTGCCCTAAATGTAAATAGACCAAAGTTTAGTATTGGAATAAAAAAGAAACTCTCTTCAATGAGAAATAATATCCCTTACATTTTTTATCGTGATGTTCCTGCTTGTAATTTAATTGCCTCTACGATTTTATATTACATTTTGTACAACATATTGAGACATTTTAAATCATAATTATGAGAGGTTATGATGTAGTACAATTATTTAAATCTAAACCAAACGTGCTCTTCATTCTGTTTTGCACACAATAATTGCTGCTACATGATATTACTTTGTTTAGATTAGTTTATAATTTGTTGTCCTGTTTGCAATGACATTACCCGGTATTCCGTCATTATTTTGTATCAAAGAACATAACATTCATTAAGAAAATCATGGTATAATGTAATATAAGTACAGTTACGTTTCGAGACGGTCATCTATGCCTTCATATGTTCGAGACGGCTTAGGCAGCTAAGGGCCTCCAGAAAAAGAAAAAAAAAAGTTCAGATAAAAACTAACCCCTATTCGGAAAACATCATCGCAAATGTATATGTTTTACAAAAAATGAGCTGAGTTTTCAATATTTTTTCTTTTTAGCTTGGAAAAAAATGTCCCTTGTGTACATGCTTAATATCAAATTGCGCTATTACCTTTTACACTTTTTAAACGATACACTGGATAAACCGCATCTGTCATGTATGTATGATTAGATGTATAAGATAAATCTTATTGATATGTAAGTGCAGACTTAAGTTAATAAACGTGACAGTCAGTCTATCTAATCACTTATTTGCTGCATGTATCATATCAAGAGTGTCGTAATCGGATGATGCGAACAGATCATCCAAGGAAACCACCTCAGCATCTCTCTCACCATCAGGACGACGGAGGTGATCGTATAAATCAGATGAAGATTCATATCCAGTGACCGTTGCGGCACTCGCTCCTCTGCTATCAGCAATACGCGCGCCATCGGTCAACTGAACAGCACGATCGGTGACAAGAGGAGAGCGAGACGGGATGGAATAGGTAGCCAAGTAAGGCCCTCCTTCAGCAGAAGTTGCGCCAATGGGTATGTCATCAGTGGCGACAGGAGTTGGGTTGGAATAGATTTCCAGTTCAGCGGCCGTAGACATGGTACAATCGTTGATTGTTTCCTGACGAGATCGTGTTGGAGAAGCGGTACCTGATGGTGGCATGATGAGGTCCTGTTTCGGGAACAGGCGTGGACCTTTATCTTTTAAAAATCGGTCTCTGAATTGGTTCCATGTTTGTTGATGTTGAACAGTTTTAAGATGTGTTTCTTTTATCTAACACATCAGTTACATTAAAATATAATCAAAATGTTGAAAACATTATTAAAGCACATTTGTGGGAAAATATAAACAAAAGCTTAACATTAACCATTTGAACTTTATCTCCCGACCGAAATTAGGCAAATATAATATTCGCCTGTGAGATAAGAGGAGCTCATTGTTGCAATCCTCATAATCAGTGGGACGTTTCCATTGATGAGCAACGTGCTGAACTTCCGTATTAGATCTGGAAACCTCAGTCTCCTTGTCTTCTCTGGCATGTCTGGGACGCGGTTTGAGGTTCTTGATAGGCTTGGCGTACAGACATTCAATATCATCTTCACGCGTTAGACCTGTTTGATTGGACATAGCTTGATGCATATCATGTTCTCTCTTGTTGCGTTCTGGTTCGAGATCATCAACAGAGCAGTATACGTTGTCATGGGGAACACCCTTCCCGTCTTGCTGAACGTGTTCTATCCTCCTCCTGCTCCCGTCTTCTTCTCTCAGAGCAAGTGGTACTTGTGGTTCATACCTCTCAGACATGTTAGATGGCTCCGGGACGGTAGAGTAAACCAGCGAGACCCGCGATGATTGCATCATCACATTTTCAGAACGGGTGCTCTGTGAGTGCGCCTGATTAGAATGATTCTCAGTATTGCTGGATGATTGTGTGTCTAAGTCTCTCATACTGGTCATTGCAATCCCTCCATCGTCATTTGGACTACGAGCCTGCTCCCTTTCTCTACATTTGCTTCGACGTGTCTTCAAGAGGCGTCCAATGTGATACACACCAAAGGATAAAGTGCAGAAAGACGTGACAGCCAGGAAAAATATAATCAACACGAAATATTTAGGCAGGAATTCGTTCGCTACCGGGGTTTTGGATAATACGGGCGTTGTTTTCGCCACTGCCTGATCTGAGTTTGTTAATGCAGGAATCTTCGTCGTTGTTTGGGAGCTTGGATACGCTTGAGTAGGCCTTAGCGATCCAGAAGGATGTTGTTTATCTGGTTGAAATGGACTCCTTTGACCTGTGGAAGGATATGCATATCTTTCACTGACTGTTTCTGTCTCAGGACTTCTAGTAGCTATGTCAGTTGTTGAATGTGAGAGGTTGTTGTCATCCAGTACAGGCTCGGTGAGATTCCATACAAGCACTCTCTCATTCGGATCAGAATATATGTAATATTCCCCGGCATCCAACAGAGATGAATGATGAGTCAGCTTGAACATAAAGCACAGTTGTTTACCACACCGTTCAAAAATAAATCTAAATCGATTCGGTTCGCCTGAATAACAGGTAATGTTACATACATTTCCTGAAATATGATAGTCTCCAGAGAAACACCATTCATCGCCATTAATGCATTGCCCAATCGTAACATTAAATCTACTCCATCCAATTTCACTTTTTTTTAGTAAGTTTATACTTAAACTACAAGTCGCGGATATCTCGTTTATCGCTGATTTTGTCTCTCTGGCGGGCGAACACTGGAATGACTCCACCGCAGAGATGTGCTGCGGAATCAGGGCAAGAAGCAAAAACAGTGAGAATCGGGATAATATAATCATGACTATGGCTATAAGCTTGTACGTCTAAAAGAATTATCCTAAGCAAACAGACTGGTTGTCCAGTTTGTTCTAGAGTTCAGAAGATCGTGTAGCATAAGAATATGTCCATGTGTTTGGAACAATATTATTGAGACATAAAAAGCAACATATGAAATATTTATCCGTTCAAGCAATATTTGTCTTTATTCTGTCCGTTAACGTCTTCGCCGCCTCAGGGAAATGTCGACCAGCAAATATTGTGAAGAATGAATGTAACTATGGAGCAAATTATTCAGGAAATAAGCAATATTATGAAAACGATATCGATACTTTAAATGTTAAAAATCCCTGAAATTAATCACTTTCTTTGTGACATAGTTGGAGTTGTTGAAACCACTTATGTCAACCAAAGTAGGTCACGCGACAAACGTTTCAAGGGTTTCAAGTAATGCTAGTTTCTAATGTGTTGTTTAATGATAATCAATTATGTAATTTATCAATTAGTTTATTCAATTAAAAGTCAAGAACTAAACTAGATATTTGAGGCTAGTGTCCTTTCATTTTGTCCCAAGATATATAGCCAGCATAGGCATCGACAGGGCAGGCAGGGGACTGTACTCCTGCAATAGTGGGATGAATCATAATATTAATAATGATATAATTAAGCTTACATTTAATGTATACAGCGCTTAAAAGTGCACCTGTAAAGTGCCATATATTGCCCAGAATTACATTAGAGACTTCAATCCTGTACCCAAATCATTGTAAAATATGCCCGAATGAAAGTGTGAAAGTTTCATTGATAAAGAACACTGCTTTCCTGGTTAAAAAGGCGAACATGTGCTTTTACAACGAATTACTGTATGACGCCTATGAGATTTATGACCGTTCATTAACGCTCTTGAGCTGAATGATAGATATCGTCATACTAAAGGGGCATTTTGACAAAATGTAACCCTATTTTATTATTCTATTACCATGATAAGCTAAACAACACGGTAGAAGAGAAACGAGGACAAATCTCCAAGTAATTTTTGTAGACCCTTTCGTGGCATTCCTTTAATACAGGGTTTCTAAGCGCAAGTATTATTACCAATATGGTCACATGTACAGTTCAAACCCAAACAATGATTTGCGTAATTTATCCGTATACACGTACTATTATGAATATACATTATTCAGCAAAATTCTAATGGGAGAACTTTGTCATGTGGGGTAGAATCATAGTATATGGATCGAAGAAGGTTTTTGTTCATTTTTGTTTGTCTTTTCGGGAGAGATGATAATTTTCTGTCGATCGTTCTCGTCCCTCCGTCAACAATTTGCCCAATAAAAGATAAACCTTTGCGTGGTAGCAAGGGCCAAATAAGATGAGGTAAACAATTAACAAAACAAAATGCAAACAGACATGCGATCGAGTGTTGGGGGAAGAGGAGAGCAAGACTCTACCAAAATGAGAAAGTGCTGATCTTACCTATATTGTCACAATATTAAAACCCCTATGGAGTATTCACATGGTTTCACCTTACAAGTACTAATGTAATGTTCAAATTGTGGTATGGTTTGGTGTGTAAGAATATAATATCTACTCCATTCGATAGCATTGATTGGTCTTAACCATTCATTGTGTGTCAGACGACAGGTTTCTCGTTTGTTGCTGATGCTGTCTCTCTGATAGACGAATACTGGAATTTATCTACCGCAGAGACGCACTGCAGAATCAGGGTAAGGAACAAACATGGCAATTGCACTGCTACCGACGTCTTCTTCTCTAAGAGCAAACGGTATTATAGTGGTTTATGCCTCAGGGACGGTAGAGTAAATCTGCGAGACGGGCGATGGTTGCATCATCACGTTTTCAGAACGGATACTCTGTGATTTCGCCTGATTGAAATGATTTGCTGGCTGATTGTGTTTCTACGTCTGTCTTGATATTAATTCCATTTCTAACATTTGGACTACGGACTTACTTCCTTTCGAGGCATTCGCTGCTGCGTGCCTTCAAGAGGCGTCCAATGTGATACACTCCAAAGGATAACGCGCAGAAAGACGTGACAGCCCGGACAAATATGATCAACAGGAAAAAATTAGAGAGGGGTTCGTTTGGTACCGGGGTTTTGGATGTCATAGAAGTTTTATTAGCCACTGCCTGACTTGGATCATAACCTGCGTTTGGTGATGAAGGGATATGTGTTATCATGGTTACCAGTTGACGATTTGGATAATGTGATAGGTTGTCTTTATCAAGTATAGGTTCTGTGAGATTCAATACAAGCACTCTCTCATTCGGATCAGAATATATGTAATATTCCCCGGCATCCAACAGAGATGAATGATGTATCAGCTTGAACGTAAAGCAGAGCTGTTTACCACACCGTTCAAAAACAAAACTAAATCGATTCGGTTCGCCTGAATAACAGGTAATGTTACATACATTTCCTGAAATATGATAGTCTCCAGAGAAACACCATTCATCGGCATTAATGCATTGCCCAATCGTAACATTAAATCTACTCCATCCAATTTCACCATTTTTTCGTACATTTTCACTTGAACTACAGATCGCGGATATCTCGTTTATCGGTGATTTTGTCTCTCTGGCAGACCTACACCGGAACGGACCGGCCGCAGAGATGTGCTGCGGAATCAGGGTAAGAAGCAAAAGCAGTGAGGATCCTGATAATAGAATCATGACTATGGCTTAGTTTGTAAGTCTAAAAGAATTATCCAAACCATACAGACTGGTGGTCCAGATTTCCCAGAGTTTCCAAGATCGTGTAGTATAAGAACATGTCCATGCGTTTGGAACAATGTTATTGAGACATAAAAATCAACGTATGAAATGTGTATCCATGCAAGCAATATTTGTCTTTATTCTGTCCGTTAACGTTTTTTCTTAATGTTTTACTTGAGCTACAGATCGCAGATATTTCGTTTATCGGTGATTCTGTCTCTCTGACAGGCGAACATTGGAATGGCCCCCGAGCAGAGACGTGCTGTGGAATCAGGGTAAGAAGTAAAATCAGTGAGCATGGCGACAATGAAATCATGACGAACAATCAATTTGTATGTCACAAAGAAGTGTCTCAATGAAACAGATTACACGTTGCCCAAAAAGAACAAATGCTCAGAAGATTGTGTACAATTGTGAAGATGCAAGTAGCACTGACGGACTGTGGCATGACAAATCAACAAACTGAGTAGGAATAGAAGAGTAAATATCCGAATTCTTTCCGTGAAAGTCTTCTTCGCCCAACCGGAGGAAACGATATGAAAGAAGTTATCGTGACTCATAATATGAGGTCTCATATCAAGTGCTCTCAAAACTTCAAAAACTTACGAATCCATTTACTAATTGTCGTTTTGAAAGTATGAATTTTTTAAAGGAACACATTAGTTTCAACTTATACAATAAGTTTTCAACTGAAACACATTTAGTTTCCACTAATGCCAATCACGCAACAAACGTTTAAATAATACAACAAATGCAGCAAGGAATCAAAGTTTCTAATCTCTTGTTTAATAATCATTAATGTATGTAATTTATCCGCAAATGCATTTAATCAAAAACAATAACGAAACTTGATACAAGTGCTTGCTTAAAAACAAAAATTAGTTAAACAACAATTGAATTATATTACACAGACATAAATATAATAAGATTATAGTTGTATTATAAAAAGTGTCCAGTTATGTCATTATAAACAAGTATTGTACCTATGCGGCCCTTATAACAAATGATTGTAGACTTAGCTAATTAAAGGGATAGTCAACATCCTGAACACTTACTAAGAACTCTAGTGGTTCTCACATACCCCCCTGTATCTGATTACCAACAGAAGCATATGACAAACTGTGGTCTTCAAAATGTCACTTCCGTTAAAAAAGATATGTATAATTGAAGTATTTAGATTCAAAATTATCTACCGGATAACTACAACTGTGTACAAAAATAAGTGAATGGAAATCGTTTTCCATTTTCGCAGTTAATTGATCACATGACAATCATGTACCCTGGAATTTTTACATATCACCATTGCACATATCAGATCACAAAATGCACATGTTATTAATCATTTGCTTGTTTTGCAAATGTCCGCAAAGTTACAAAATCCCTATAGTTTAACATAATCTAAATCTCATCACATGTTTTATGTTATGTTAATACTCGCCTTAAATATGCTGAACATGAGTAAACAAGGTGCTAGGCTACTTGATATTGATCACGTAACACTTAGCTGTGGCAAAGTACACATATTTACGTGCCCACATATCCTGAAAGGTCAGATTTCTCCAAAATGTAATAATGATGAGAATCTGGAAGCGAATCAACGATTTGGGCAGCCGATGGAATGTACTCCACGTGTGTCCCAGGACATGAAGATGGAGATTCAAAATCAGGCACACAGAGGTGGTTGTATCCGACCACGTCTACAGCTGGGATACCGATTGTATCTGCATCCGTAATTCCATGTTTCGTGATAGTCGCGCAAGAGCTCTTCTCTGGTGTATTTCTGCCACAGAAATGATCTTTGTTCATGTTGTTAGAAGGTGGAATGCTCGGTGCTTTGTTGTGATTGTTCGCGTCTTCATTTGTTACACCTTTTCTTCTGATGACGTTGCTGTCTGAATTCGTAGATTTCTCGAAATGTGGGTTTGATTGGTGAAATTAGTGTTACATGCCGTGGTAACCATTGTTACATTCAGTGGGAGGGACAAGCCCCGTCTGCAGGTGCCCTTGTCATCGGGATCCGAGAACAGAATTCGGCTATCGGACAAGTCGGATTGAACTTTAGTTCTCATATCCCTTCCTCTCTTGATACACTTGCAGCTATCATTGCTCAAAAGCGTCCCGCTTTCTAAGAAGTGACTTAGGGTGAGGTCGTTGTTTCCAGAATCATCTACGTTTGGAAGTGATGGCAACGGTCGTATTGTTTTTGGCAATCGACAGGGCTTCATTGGCTTTGCGTATAGCGTATCAATATCTTTGTCGGTTTGCTTACTTTCGAAGTGGATCTCCGTATGTGCTCAATCTGGCAGAAGCTCCCGCGTGGCAAATGTTGCAGTCGATTTCACTTGACAGGCACATGGGGGTCCCATCTGAACTGACATTCTTCAACCCTGTCACAATTGCACTGTCATATTTACAGCGACGTTCCGAATCATCAACCGTGCAATAATCGCTTTCCACATCGATCACCGCGTCATGTGGAAGGAACCTGGTTTCCGCGATAGTTGGTTACAGGTCGCTGTTCCCGCGCGTTAGTAGGTACAGTGTTACCGGCCCCGGTGCTAAATCAGATGATATATGTCCCTGACGTTGACCATTGGCTCGGCTCTGCGAGGATTCATTCGATGCGAATGAAGTTTTTCTCATTGGAATTGCATTAAAATCATTCATCACATCATCGTCATCATCATCATCATCATCATTGGAAGGCCTATGTTGAATCGACTGCTCTCTGCTTCACGGTATCCTGCTATTAACTTCAACATCTTTTTCCAAAATATACAAAGTGACACAATTATTAAACAAGTGAAAAATAAGAACATAGCTAAAAATATGATCATGAATAATATGTTAAAGTTCTGACGATTGTAGAATGTTTCTTTTGTAGCACTATCGTCAGTATCATCTGTATCATTTACGTCATTAGAGAATAGAAACGCGGTTTGATGTTTGCAAAGGGTTCGGAGGGTGAGCTTGAGCATCTCGAGTGTCGCACTGGAAGCTTAAAGGGACTTAGTAACATAGTCCAAATCCTCAAAATAAAATTTTAATTCTAGCGGTTTCATCATACCTTGTTGTATTCGTATTAGCAATAAAATCATGGGACCGGTTTCGGTTTTTCAAATTTCCCTTTCGTTACAAAGATATGTACGATTGAAGTATTCAGAAATTTCTTACCGTTTACAAAGTGAGTGCAGTGAGTCAGTGAATATCACTTTGCATTTGTGCTCATTACTTGGCCATGCAACGTCCATTTGACTTGAAATTTTCACACAATACCCTGTGGACATGTGAGATAACAACAATATACATTGCACCAACCCTTCATTACTTTTTGCACATGTCAACAAAGTTACTAGATCCCTTTAATACTATCATTTGGTCCGATGAATACGTTAAGAGGATCCTGATGACAGAACAGTCATGAGAAACGTTGTGAATGACCTGGAGCCTGACAAGAGAGTGTACTTTTACGCGATTGTTCAGCAGTCTGCCACAGATGATAACTGCTTCGCTTGTTTCTACATGAGAAGAGTTCAAACTTATTTCTTCCTCTGAGCTCGTCAACTGCATTAATCCGTGGCCTTTTGTGAACAAAAACATCTTCTTTCCGCATTGGACGGTCATGACGGTGGCGTTATGCAGTGTTTTTTCTTGAACTGGAAATGAGCAAGAAACTTTTCTGGCCTCCGCTTCCAGTGACAAGGCATTGATTAGGAATTATCTTGGTCAGAAAATGTGTATTGAATTCATAAATTGACTTGGTCAAAATGGTGACAATTTTGTCTGATTTTATACTGGTGTTCTCTATTGGTGTGCCTATTTTGTTTGAGCTCAACGTGCGATTTGCATTGATCAGACTAAGTTGCGTATTTTAATCATTGATGTTCAACTTACAATAAAATTCAAGATCTCTCATATCTCGCAAAACAACTGTACATGTTGGCCATTCACTGAATGACGCTTAGACTGATATCCGATATCCTCCATTGTGTTGGAGCGCCTAAGGATGTGTTTTTCGTTAGAACGACAAAATGTTTACCTTCGTCATCTTTTGACACAACTTCAATATCTAGACATGCTAGAGAGAACTCCATAGCTCCTAGCTGTAGTTCATAATGATCAGAACTATCACATTCTTGAATGGTGCAATTTCCTAGTATCCGACCATCTTTTATCCACATCACAGTCTCTTCAGTTTGTAGCGGTCGATTCAGTCTGCAATGAATTGAAAACTGCGTACCCTGCATCACATGCGTGTTATTCGTCGCTTCGCAAGAAAGTGAACCTGTCTGCTGCAGGAAAGACGTGGATGTGATGAACAAAGTCATCCAAACCCTAAGGAGATCCATGTTCGTGTATGTTAGCACACACATCAGAGCAGATTTGAAATATATGATTATATGAAATATAGCATTGATTTGAGATAATTCCTGTAGATTGAAGTGGCTCACATATTTAAAACGACATGTAAGACCAAGATCAAAACACAGTCTTAAGAATTTTCGTGACACACGTTGAAAAGGAAACGATAGCGTATGATGATGAAACAGTCCAGCCTACAATGGCATAGGTGTTAATCACAACAACCTGTCAGCTGTAAAATGTTGAGATACTTCAATTTTGCCCACTCTCTTATGATTGATTATACATTGTCAGCTTAGTTTTGTTTATCGTTTCGATTTATTGAAGTAATAATGATAATGATCACTGATAATTGCGCAGCTACAGTATAGAGGATACTCTACTGCGCATTACAAATGTGTATACAGGTCTGTATACTAATACCTGACATAAGAAATAGAGGATATGATAACATAAGAAGGTAATAAACCGTTATTAGGTAGAAACAAAAACATGCTAAACAAACATGATTGATACGAATGATAAACAATGTATATATTTAAACTAGCATAACATAATGAACATTATGGATATATCTGAGTACTGATACTTTTACATAGTTTGTCCGTGAGGGTAATTTTTTTGTTTCGATTCAAGGTAAAAGCGTTTATAATTTAGCATATCCATAGTAGATACGAAGCGTATTCATGTGTTTTTATGAGGCACGCAGGTAAACTGCGACTTTTGGATGCTAGTCAATGTCAAAAGTGTCGATCGTACCGAGATCGTAAAAGTGTCATATCGATCATACATTATCATCTATATATGCATTGTTTGTGGCATTCTGACTTTATAGTTAGCGATTCCAAGTTCTAGAACAAGTTTGGGTTAGGGTTGATTTGTATTTTATATCACATGGTAAATATGACATCAAATAGAACATAGCATAACCATGATAACAAGGATTAGAGTAGAAAGATAAGGAGAACTTGGTAATTAACACAGCTTGTGTAAGAAAGGTCCCTCTTCAGGGTCATAATTATTAGTTTGCTTAAACGTACATCATACTTGAATTATGTGACAGCTAATTGCAATTAAATAATTTGTTTAGATTAAAAACAAATGTTAATCAATTAGTTGGGTCAATATACATGTTTTTCGCTGCTGCTCACTGCTACCAAGCTTTTAAAGCATACACTATTTGCAGCAGTTTATACTGTCTGACATCATGGTCAACTCATGTCCATTATTCCGAGAACTATTGTCTGCAACATATCCTTGAAAAACAATTATAACATAGGTCAAAGCAAGGCCTTATACCATTACGAATTATATACCGGTATATATATTGACAAGTATTATGATAGTTTTACATAGTTACAAAGCGAGCATATCATATACAAATATTTTCATAATATTCATATTATTTATTGTTACGAATATATATACTGTACTTGGTGCACGTAAGCTCAATATTGATTTAGACCTGTTGTAATTACATGATTTATTTACAGCGAAATCTTATTATTATTCATTTGTTGATAATACAAAGTGAATTTTTTTCAAATAATGATCAGACTAGGATTACAATTGATTAAAATATGATTAAATATTCGTACATGTATTGTTAACAAATATGTGCATAGTGCAAGTAAGCTCAATAAAAAAACCTGTTGTAATGACATGATTTATTTACAGCAAAATCTTTTTGTTATTCAATATTAACAAGTGAAATATGTTCACATATTAAACAGGTTAGGATAACAGTTGATAGATAGCTCAACATTAGATAGCATTAGATAGCAACATTACAGTCTGCCTAAAATGCATTCACAAATTATAAAATACACCTTTTCAAAGATCATGCCTCCCCTTCGGTATAAACTACAGGCAACCAGTCCGGTGCCTTGTGTAACGAAAATTAAACACATATTTATAATGTTCTGCCCTAAACGTAAATAGAAACTCTCTTCAATGAGAAAGTATATTCTTTCAATTTAAAGGGGTAGTTCAGCTTTGGTATCAAAGGCGCTGCACGAAATAATTTTGTTGTGAGATAATGAAAAACTGAGCGTAAAATTTGAAAGAGCATAGAAATTTAATCACAGAATAAACTTTATTTGATCAAAATCGGTTCTGAAACGGCTGAAATATTAAAAAAAACATATCCGATCGGAATAAATCTGGGGCCCAGATTCATTCGATGATATTTTGTTTAATTATAAAAATGCTTACACTATTTCGAAAATCTTCAAAAGAGGTTTTTAAATAGTTGATGTTGATGATCTCTCTAATTTTGCATTAAAAAAATGGTTGAAAACAGTGCATTTTAGAGAGCACCCTCTTGTGTGTAATGGCTCCTTTTGAATGATAACAGGCTTTTTACTTCGACGTTTGTAATTGTATATACCTTTCGAGCATGGTAGAGTTGGAGTTATAACTATTAGTTTGTAATGTTAGTGTGCAGGTTTTGGTTACTAAAGCTTAGCCTTACCAAAACTGTACTACCCTTTCAAATCGTAATTGTCCTGCTTGTTATATAATTGCCTCTTGAATTTCATATCACAAACTATTTTGAGACATTTAAAATCAAAATTCTGAGAGGTTATGATGTAGTAAATTGATTTAATTCAAAGCAAACGTGCTTTTCATTTTCTCCTGCACACAACACTCGATGTTATTGATGTTTTTTAGCTTGACATAATTACCTAAGTTTTTGTCTTGTTTCTTTACATTTCCGTCATTATTTTGGACCAAATAACATAATATATTATTTTAGAAAATCTTGATAAAATATAACAACAGGTACGTTACATGAAGGAGATCTAAACCTATTTTCATTCGAGGCGGTTTTGGGAGCCAAGGGCCTCCCTGAATATATCAAAAACAAACTACAGCCCGTCTTTGAAAACCATGATTTTTAAAGAAAATGAGTTTTAAAGATTCTTATTCCAAAACGTCCTGGAGAAAATTTCCCGTATGTCCATGCTTAATACCAATTCTCGCTGTTACGTTTTAAACGTTTGGAACAATACATTGGATAAACCCTAATATGTATGACGAATAGCAGAAAATATATGATGTTAAAAAGTGCAAAATATAGTCTGTAAATGTGACAGCCAGTATATATAATCACTCGTTTGCCGAACGTGTCATATCAAGAATACCGTATTCCGATGACGCGAACAGATCATTCAAGGAAACCACTTCGTTTATTCATCTCGGGATCCGTCGGGATGTGACATCTTGGGTGACGTTCTCTGGCTTGGCATTTGTATCAACGTGAGAAAGATGAGGCTGCTCATGCGAAGGACCATCATCATCTTTCTCGCAGTCATGATCGTGATAAAGACATACAATAAGCGATGTTGTCATGAATGTGAAAATGTTATTTTATAAATGTGATAGCCAAACTATCTAGTCACTTGTTTGCTGTGCTTGTCATATCAAGAAGTTCGTATTCCGATGACGCGAGCAGATCTTCCAAGGAAACTACTTTGTTAACTTCTCTCTGAATCTCTGGGGACTGGGGATATGACATCTTGGGCAGCGTTTTCCGGCTTGACATTTCTGTCACCATGGGCAATAGGAAGCTGTTCATATGAAGGAATCTCCTTAGCACCCCTCTAACTATAAGGACGACGGAGTGATAATATAAATCAGATGAAGATTCATATCTAGTGATCGCTGCAGCACTCGCTCCTCTGGAATCAGCAGGACGCGCGCCATCGCTCAACTGAACAGCACGATCTACGATAAGAGGAGAGCGTGGAGGGGTGGAATCAGTAGGTAAATGAGGTCCTCCTTTAGCAGTAGTTGCGCTAAATATGTGTCCATCAGTGGAAACAGGAAATGGATTGCGACAAATCGCCAGTTCAGCGGCCGTAATTGAGACGTTGGTTGTTTCCCGGCGAGATTGTGTGAGAGGAGCGGTACCTGATGATGACATGATGAGGCCTTGTTTTTTAAACAAAGGTGGACCCTATATTGTCCTTTAGTCGTTCACTGAATCGTTTGTGGTATATTTGATGTCAGGGTATTAATTAATGTTTTTCTTTAATATAAATTTATACGTTCCTTGCATTCATCTGAATTCCAAACTAATGCAATTAATCCAATATCTAAAACTAAATACAACGTCCCAGCATGTACCAATGTAAACTATTATCACGACCAAATTTCGGCAAAATTACCAAATCGTTCCCACTTTCTCTTCTTAGGCCGGATGGTATATCTGGTACACGCCTTTCAGATGCATCCGGGACGGTAGAGTAATGCTGAGGAACGGACAAGGATTGCTTTATCACATTTCCAGAATGGGTGCTCTGGGATTCAGCCTGATTGTAATTACTCGCAATATCGCTGGTCGACTGTGCATCGGGTATATCTCTCATACTGGTCATTTCTATTCTTCCACTGGCATTTGGACTACGAACTTCATTTCTTCTTTTGCATTTATTCCGGTATGTTTTGATGAAACGTCCAAGGTGATATACTGCAAAGGACAAAGTACAGAAAGACGTGACTGCCAGAACAAACAGGCTCCACGCGAAATATTTAAAAAGAGGGAAAGTGTTCGGTACCGGGGTTTGGGATGTCACGGGGGTTGCATTCGCCACCGCCTGACTTGGATCGTAATCTGCGTTTGTTGATGAAGGGATATGTGTAATTGGTTGACGCTTTGGATAAGTAGGCCTAAGCAATTCCGAAGGAAGTTGTTTATCTGTTGGAAATTTACTTTCTTGACCCGTAGAGAGGGATGCATGTCGTTCACTCACACGTGTCTCTGGCATTGGTGTTTTGATAAATATATCAGTCGTTGAATGTGACAGGTTGTCTTCATCCAGTGTAGGCGCGGTGAGATTTAATACAAGCACTCTCTCATTCGAATCCGAATATATGTAATATTCCCCGGAATCCAACAGAGATGAATGATGAATCAGCTTGAACGTAAAGCACAACAGTTTTCCACACCGTTCAAAGCCAAACATAAACCGTTTTGGTACACTCGAATAACAGGTAATGTTACATACATTTCCTGGAGCATAGTAAACTCCAGAGAAACACCGTCCATTGGCATTAGCGCATTGCCCAATCGTGACATCATATCTACTCCATTTAATGTCACTATTTGTTCCTAATATTCCACGCGAAGTACAGATCGCGGATATCTCGTTTATCGCTGATTCAGTCTCTCTGACAGACGAACACTTGACTATATCTACCGCAGCGACGTGATGCGGAATCAGGATAAGAAGCACAAGCAGTGAGGATCGTGATAATATAATCATGACTATGGCTTAGTTTGTACGTCTAAAAGAATTATCCAAAGCAAACAAACCGGTGGTCCAGATTTTCCAGAGTTCAGAAGATCGTGTAGTATAAGAACATGTCCATGTGTGTGGAACAATGTTATTGAGACATAAAAAGCAAAATATATAATATTCATCCATTCAAGCAATATTTGTCTTTATTATGTCCGTATACGTCTTTGCCGCCCCAGTGAAGTGTCGACCAGCAAATATTGTGACGAATGAATGTAACTATGCAGCAATTATCCAGGATATAAGCAATATTATGGAAAATGATATTGATACTTTAAACGTAAAAAATCCCTGTAATTAATCATTGTTCTTGTAATTAATCAATTTCTTCGTGACATAGTTGGAGTTGTTGAAACCACTTATGTCAACCAAAGTCGGTCACGCGACAAACGTTTAAAGTGTTTCAAGTAATGCTAGTTTCTATTTGGTTGTTTAATAATCATCAATTATGTCATTTATCAGTTTATTCAATTGAAAGCCAAGAACTAAATTAGATATTTCAGACTAGTGTCCTTTCATTTTGTCCCATGGTATATAGCCACCATAGGCGTGAGAGGCAGGGCAGGCAGAGGACTGTACACATGCAATATCTGGGATGAATCATGTTATGTTCGAACTAGATCTCTTCAGGGGTGTCGAGCGTGTGTCGAGGTATAGTAGAAATATTAATATCTTGCATTTATATAGCGCTTAATACAGGATTTCTAAGCGCAAGTATTATTACCCGCATGGTCATCAGGTACAGTGCATACCCAAACATGATATTGTGTACTTTCTCAACTCCACTGGGAGCATACTCGCCATTTGCTGCCAATGAGGAGAAGGCTAATTGACACCCGATTATGGTAAGGAAATAATGACAGATTTTGAGTGCGATATGGCATGTCTATTTGCACGAATCGTCAGCCCCGTCGGGGCTAACGATGAGTGAAAATAGACTGCCCTCGCACAAAATCAGTCATTATTTCCTTTATATAACATCTACCGTACTTTACATAAACAATAACATATTTTCTTACCTTAAGTTTAAACTATTCCAGGAAAAAAGATGCCGTTCAGAACTCAATAAAATAAAATAATGACAATGTGAATTGGCAATAATGCTCTGAACTTGGTCTTGGATCTTGCCTGGTGTTTGCAGAATCACAGTCAAGACTCAAGAGTCAAGACAATTCTCTAGTCCAGCGAAACGGTATATCGTCAATCACAATTGAATAACCAATGATTTAATCCAGATTTAATAATCCATTGGTAAAATTAGAACGCGACAAGATCGTAGTATTTTGTGAAGTTAAGTTGCACACAGGCTAGCTAGCTAGGCGCACAGCTAGAGTACATCGATCCAGGCCGGCCGGCTATATTATGTACTGTACGTATACACGACGCGCCTCGACAGTACTACGCGCTTATAGCGCGCTTGTTGACTAGGCGACGGAATAAACAAACGGGGGGGGGGGGGGGGGGTTCTCGCAAAGCGATACATAAACAACGAGCGAGCATAGCAGTTCGCTAGCGCTGCATGCCATGCATTCATGTAACGTGTATCATGGTGAACCAGTTCATCACTCATTCAAGTGATGACGTCACTGACGTGCAATAGTCGACTATTGCACGCTCTGATCAATTACTGAGTGCATTAGATCATTTTTTCTTAATATCATGTGACCTGTAATTAACCAATCACAACTCGAGAACATTATTAGGTGTTATACAGGGTGGCCCCAAAAAAACGGAACGGGGCACTTCCCAAAATAAAGTAACAAATGTATTATGTCCATCGGATAGAGTGTCTTTTCAAATGAACAACGATACCAAGAACAGTCAATTTGGTCGTGTATTTTTTTGTTTTAGGGCGCTGTGAGTGACACCATGTCAGGTTCTCTTTTTTGTCAATTTGTATTGAGCCAGCGCTTGATGAATCGCACGAACCGCCGTTCATATCGTTGAGCATCGCGCACTATTGTTAGTGTGCACTCATCCGTGTGCCGAGAGAATGGGCATGGTCGCTGAATGGTATTACGGGCAAGGACTGCGGTTAAACTGGCATTGACTAGGTCGAAATCATAGGCGCCGGAAGTGGGGGGGCAGGGGGGGCGGCCGCCCCCCCAATCCAAAAAGTGGGGGGGCAAAACGCGTTTTTGCCCCCCCAAAAAGCCCCCCTCCCCTCAAAAAAAAAAAGAAAAAAAAGAAAAGAAAGAAAGAAAGAAAGAAAAAGGAAAAGAAAAAAAATTAAATGTATCAGCCAATATTTGTTAATTCTAACGTTTAAAGGGGTAGTTTAGTTTTGGTAAGGCTGAACTTAAGTAGCCAAAACCTGCACAGTAACATTATAAACTAATAGTTATAACTCCACCATGCTCGAAAGGTATACAAAATTACAAACGACTAAGTAAAAAGCCTGTTATCATTCAAAAAGAGCCATTGAAACACAAGAGGGCGCTTTTTAAAAAGGCATTGGTTTCAACCATTTTTCATACAAAATTATGCATGTGATGTTTTATTGATATAATGATTAAATAGCGAGATCATCAACAACTATTTAAAAAACGCTTTTGAAAATTTTTGAAAAAGTGCAAGCATTTTTTTTTCTTTTTTCTAAAAATCATCTAATTATTTGGGCCCCAAATAATTATAAGATCAGATATATTTATTGATATTTCAGCCGTTTCTGGGTCGATTTTGACCAAATAAAGTTTATTCTGCCATTAAAATTGCATGTTCTCTCAAATTCGACACTCAGTTTTTCATTACCTCACAAAAAAATTGTGATCTGCAGCGCCCTCTCTACCAAAACTAAACTACCCCTTTAAAAACTATATAAGTTATACATCCATTTAACGTTTTCGCTGCGCGCTTCGCGCGCAAACAAATTATCTCAGTTTGTTGTGTAACTTGCGTATGGTACCGTCTGGGGTGGATTTTTCTGTACCGGTCCACGTAGTTCCTGTGTAGGCTGTTATTGCTCTGGCTGTTTGTGTGACGTGCACCAAATTGCACCATTTCAAGTATATGAATGCAAAATCTTCCCCGTTGGAGGGGGATACCACCTCCCAAACCATCCCCCTCTGGCTCTGCCCCAGCCCTCGGTCGCTTCGCTCCCTCGGGACTCATTTTGGGCTGTAAGCTATGATGTTGGATCATGCATAATGTGGCATATATGGTTTATGTTTTTATGCACCAAATTGCACCATTTCAAGTATATAAGTGAAAAATCTTCCCCGTGGGAGGGGGAAACCCCCTCCCAAACCCTCCCCCTTTGGCTCTGCTCCAACCCTCGGTCGCTTCGCTCCCTCGGGACTCATTTTTGGCTGTAAGCTTTGATGTTGGATCATACGAATGTGGCATATGGTTTATGTTTTTATGCACCAGAATGCACCATTTCAAGTATATAAATGCAAAATCTTCCCCGTGGGAGGGGGATACCCCCTCCCAAACCCTCCCCCTCTGGCTCTGCCCCAGCCCTCGATCGCTTCGCTCCCTCAGGACTCATTTTGGGTTGTAAGCTATGTTGTTGGATCATGTTTTCATGCACCAGATTGCACAATTTCAAGTTAAAAAATGCAAAATTTTCCCCGTAGGAGGGAGATACCCCCCTCCCAAACCATCCCCCTCTGGCTCTGACCCAGCCCTCGGTCGCTTCGCTCCCTCGGGACTCATTTTTGGCTGTAAGCTATGATGTTGGATCATGCATAATGTGGCATATATGGTTTATGTTTTTATGCTCCAAATTGCCTCATTTCAAGTATATAAGTACAAAATCTTCCCCGTGGGAGGGGGAAACCCCCTCCCAAACCCTCCCCCTTTTGGCTATGCCCCAACCCTCGGTCGCTTCGCTCCCTCGGGACTCATTTTTGGCTGTAAGCTTTGATGTTGGATCATACGAGTGTGGCATATGGTTTATGTTTTTATGCACCAGAATGCACCATTTCAAGTATATAAATGCAAAATCTTCCCCGTGGGAGGGGGATACCCCCTCCCAAACCCTCCCCCTCTGGCTCTGCCCCAGCCCTCGATCGCTTCGCTCCCTCAGGACTCATTTTTGGTTGTAAGCTTTGTTGTTGGATCATGTTTTCATGCACCAGATTGCACAATTTCAAGTCAAAAAATGCAAAATTTTCCCCGTAGGATGGAGATACCCCCTCCCAAACCCTCCCCCTCTGGCTCTGACCCAGCCCTCGGTCGCTTTGCTCCCTCGGGACTCATTTTTGGCTGTGAGCTATGATGTTGGATCATGCATAGTGTGGCATATATGGTTTATGTTTTTATGCTCCAAATTGCACCATTTCAAGTATATAAGTGCAAAATCTTCCCCGTGGGAGGGGGAAACCCCCTCCCAAACCCTCCCCCTTTGGCTCTGCCCCAACCCTCGGTCGCTTCGCTCCCTCGGGAATCATTTTTGGCTGTAAGCTTTGATGTTGGATCATACGAATATGGCATATGGTTTATGTTTTTATGCACCAGAATGCACCATTTCAAGTATATAAATGCAAAATCTTCCCCGTGGGAGGGGGATACCCCCTCCCAAACCCTACCCCTCTGGCTCTGCCCCAGCCCTCGGTCGCTTCGCTCCATCGGGACTCATTTTGGGTTGTAAGCTATGTTGTTGGATCATGTTTTTATGCACCAGTCAAAAAATGAAAAAGCTCCATACCGTGGAAGGGGGGACTCGGCTCAGTCACTTCTCTCCCTCGGGCTTGGTCGTTTTATCCTCGCAATGTCTCACTCTCACATCTGGCTCAAAGTTGGCAACTCTGTGAGTGTGGTTGGGCATGAGCCCCTAAACACATAAATCGTGAGCCCCCTTAGGGTTTTGCCCCCCCAATCCAAAACTGCTTCCGGCGCGCCTGGTCGAAATCGACATAAATCGGCACCTGACATGGTCTCACTCACTGCGTCCTTAAACTGTTCTTGGTATCGTTTTTCATTGGAAAGGACACCCTATCCGATGAACATAAACATTGTGGTATTATATTTTGGGGAGTGCCCCATTCCGTTTTTTTTTGGGGGCCACCCTGTATAATACCCGTTTATACACCTGGGTAGAGAGCAGCAATGTGGATTAATTGTCTTGCTGAATGACAAGCGGAGGGGGCCGGTGTGGTGCGAAATCCGTGACCTGCGAAATCCGTACCCAGTCGCAAATGCGCATGCGCTTAGACAGATATGGTGCGTGTCTTTCAAAAATTAGATTAAGAAAGACTGATGATGTTAACTCTAAATAGACCGCTTCTGTAATGTATGCAAATAATATGCGTATGACGTCAGACTCTCCGTCGTCAAGCTTAACAAAAGTAACTAGGTCCGGCAAGCTAGTTGATGACGTACACTGATAATCTGTCAAAGCAAGTAATTATAGAAATTACAGTTGATATATCTTGGTAGACTCGGCTTTTAAATAAAGCCAAGAATTAGTTATTTGAGATGAAGAAACTCAAGTTTATTGTAATTCACACGGACTGAGTAATTGTGATGCATGTGTATGGATGCTGATGTCTGTGTGTATACAAATTGAATATCCATGTGACTATAATAGAGAATAGACTTCTGGAAAGACTTTTGGTGATTATTCTTCCATTATAGAGTTTTATTTCGGGACTAAAGCAGTCTTTCGTCGGAACACTGGAAGGCAGGTGCAACCGTCCCTCGTCCAGGTGCGCAGCGTCGTCACCGACATCGTGGACTCGGCAAGGTCGTCGCAACGGAGACGCGTGAACGGACATCCACCAGAAATCACCGTCGTGAACCGGTATTCCTTCAGCTCGTGTTTGATCGCTGTAACGGGGCCCCAATCGCGAACTGTCAGGTTTTTGTTGTGATGTGTTTGGGTGATTCAGTATGTTGTGTGTGTGCTTTGATTAGTCCGTGTTATCATTAAACATTCATTCAGTTATTGAGTATGTAAATGTAAATCCTTGAAAGTACAGTGGAATTGTAAGACTCAAGATATTCTTCTATTATATGAGCGTGTAATTCACTCTATAGTCGTTTTGATTAATTTGTCACAATTTTATTTGTTTTGGTCTGAAACTTCTTGAAAGTCATTTTGATTTGAAAGTGAGTATTTTATATTGATTAAAATACTTTGAACTGAATTTAACGAGTCCTAGTCAGTTTGTTGTGTTGATCGTCCTTACGTTAAGTTCTCCTCTCTATTTTTACTGTCGACCCTCAACCGGGCCGTGACAAGGAGGTATTTTTCATGCTTTATTCGGATAAAGCATTCGGATCTCCATTTTCTCAATGCGAAGGTCAAGAGTTCGATTCCCAATAAGTACACGTGTGTCCGTCAACATGGCATTGTTTGCACATGCTGCTCCTACTGCCAACCAAGAGTAATGTGCACGAGGTACGGTGAAGCATTTGTATTAGTGTCTTATCATTATTAGCATATTCACTATAGATTGCATGGAACTCAGTGACCGGGTTCCTGTTATTACAGTACTTAGAAACTGTTACTGTATATCTAACTCTGTATACACGTAATAATATCTAGAATATCCACATCTCGATAGTCCAGCCAACCTTGTCGTCTTTATACCAAAATCAGCTTCACTTGTGACGCAATCTGGTTGCAGTACAGGTTGTCATGTTGAACACCCGTTCTGTGTCCCTGAGAGACTTCCACCCTCCTATGTATACTGCTACCGTCCTCTCCTCTCAGACTGGATGCTATCTTTAGAACACCCCTCCCAGATACCTCCCGGACGGTTGACATGGTAGATGAATTCTGGGGAACGGATGAAGGTTGGTTCACCAAAAAGAGGGGTCTGCGATTCCGCCATATTGTAATCCGCGTGACATTCTGAAGGAGTGTGCCTCTTGTATATGTCCCTTATACTGATCGTTGCAATATCTCCATTGTCATGTGGACTTAGAACCACCTCCTTCGACCACATGTGGACTTGATGGAAGTATTTCCATAACAATAACCCATAAGTCAATTAGACATGCTGGTCCCGACGTGTGGAATCCTCTTCCAAATGATATTAAGAATCGTTCGTCAGTGTTATCGTTTAGAATGGCAATGAAAAAGAAATTAGTTCAATTGTATAATTCATCCTAACTTTGATTGTACCTCAACAATGTTCTCATTGATACTGGTCATAATATAATTGATTTTATACTTTTTATGATAAAATACGTATATGAAATTACATATTTGTCAATTTGTTGCTACCCAATTAAGCTGCAACTTCATACATTCCATCCATCTACGCACATCACTTTCATTTGCATATCCATCCGCACCCAACGTCTCATTCCATTCTCCATTCTTTTTTTTTTGTATAGTTTTAGCAACGTATTATTATTTTTTTTTTTTTCAGGGACCATCATTTCCTCAAGCCCCGCTTATTGTGGTGGTCCCGTACATAATCTCCTATGTTAATATTATAATTTTCGATTTTAACTGTTTTGAAAGATGCTTGTTATATCCATCAATATTATAAACTGTATTATTATGTAAATCAATCTATAAGTTATACATGTTTATTTACAGTATTCAATTACTAGAACGAATAGTATATAACCAATTATATGAATTTTTAATGCAACAAAATATACTTTGCTCAAACCAGTATGGTTTTCGTAAGAACCACTCAACCGAATTAGCTGTAGTAGACTTATATGATAACATCTCTATGTTACTAGCCAAAAAGCATTATGTAATTGGATTATTCTTTGACTTATCGAAGGCTTTCGATACACTTAATCACCAGATTTTACTATACAAACTAGAATACTACGGTATACGAGGAGATCCTTTATTATGGTTGAATGATTATCTTTCGAATAGAAAACAATTTGTTGAATTTGGTACGGAACAATCATCCATCTTAGAATTGAATTGTGGCGTCCCGCAAGGGTCAATCTTAGGACCATTGTTGTTTCTCATTTATATAAACGATATTATTACTGCCTCATCATTATTTTCTTATGTACTATTTGCAGACGACACTAATGTTTTATGCTCACACCCTCAATTTAATGAATTAATTCGTTCCGTAAATATTGAGTTGCCTAAACTTGTAGAATGGTTCGCTTGCAACAAATTATCCCTCAATTTATCTAAAACAAATTATATTATATTTAAGGGTCCCCGAACTCAAATTGATGACACCATATGTGATATTGTTATTGATAATTATCATTTAGAACGCAAATATTATAGTAAATTCTTAGGGGTCATTATTGATGATAATTTGAATTGGAATCAACATTGTTCATACATAATCTCGACCATATCAAAATCAATTGGAGTGTTATATAAATTAAAAGGCTTATTACCGACTTACGTTATGATTCTTTTATATAATTCTCTCATATTGCCATATTTATGTATAAATGTACTCATAACAACCTTCCTGATCGATTTTGTGATATGTTTATACGTAATAATCAGATTCATAACTATAGCACAAGAAATCGTGACGACTTTCATGTTACCAATCCCAAAACTATTGTAGCATGTAAATCAATTAGACACTGTGGACCGGACATTTGGAACTCCCTATCAGTTGATGTGAAACAATGTTCATCGTTATTTTCCTTTAAATCTACTCTAAATAATAAATGTGCAATACTGTAGAATCATATAATGTGAATGTTTGTAGTTAAGGATATTATTGTTTATAGTGATAACTCACAGACCGGGGTGGGGGATTGGGTGGGGGGGGGGGGGGGGGGGGGAGGGGTTGCACGGGCTTCTCCTTCCTGTTTATTTTTTGTTAATTTTAGTGATATAATATGGAGTCTTAATTGTATTATTTTGATTAAAACTATTTGCCTTTTTACAACGGGTTGTCCTTCCTTCAAGCTTTTGCTTTGCGGACTTCCCATATTTCCAGTTGTATTGATCACTCTACAATATATATTTTTGATTTTACTCCGTCATATCTATGTTACAATGCAATATTAATTTTGTACTCGAATACTTTGTAATTTTGATGTTTTTATATTATTGGAACTAAAATGAAATAAAATTAACGTATTTCTTTCTGTATTATTTGTATAATAATTTTGTATTATGTGATTATGTTGAAAATAAAATGAACCAAATCAATTTTATTCTTTTTATCTTTATAAATCATCCAAGGTAACAAACCCCAAAGAAGAGAGTGCACAGCAACGTGATAGACAGGACTAGTAAGCTCCACGGGAAATAGTTTGTCAGCAGGGATTTCAATGTCATGGGGTTGGTACTCGTCATTGCCCGATTTTGTTCTAAAGGACGGTGATCACTTCGTGATGGATGAGGTCCCTTGGTTGTAGAAAGGGGTGAATACCCATTACTCATCATTGATGGTTCTGGTGAGAAAATGTGTGCCTTTGTTCTCAGGTCTTCTGTATCTGATGGATTAGACGACAGTTCAGTCGTATAATGTGAGAGGCTATCGTCATCCAGTGTAGGTGCGGTGAGATTCAATACAAGCAACTTCTTATTGGGATCCAAATAAATATAGTATTCTTCAGAATTAAATTGAGATGACTGATGAATCAGCTTGAAAGTGAAGCAAAACCATTTTCCACAAAAATTGAATCTAAAATCTTTTTGCGTTGCTGGATGAACAAGTGACATTGCAGGTATAATTTTCAGAATAATTCAAATTGTCGGGCGTGAAACACCATCCATGAGAATGACATTGTCCAATTGTTTCATTAAATCTACTTTATTTGATATCATTGTTTGATATTATACAAATGACAGATGTCTCGTTTATCTTCTGTCTCTGATTGATTAGACGACAGTTCAGTCGTATAATGTTAAAGGCTATCGTCATCCAGGATAAGTGCGGTGAGATTCAATACAAGCACTCTCTCATTCGGATCCGAATATATGTAATATTCCCCGGAATCATTCAGATTTGACTGATCAGTCAGCTTGAACGTAAAGCATAAATGTTTTCCACACCGTTCAAATCCAAACATAAACTGATTTGGTACACTCCAATAACAAGTAATGTTACATACATTTCCTGGAGCAAAGTAATCTGCAGAGAAACACCAGTTATTGGCAATGCATTGCCCAATCGTAACATTATATCTACTCCATACAATTTCAATATTTGGCGGATATCTCGTTGATTGCTGATTCTGTCTCTCTGACAGGCGAACACTGGAATGACAGCACAACAGAAGGATCTGGGGAATCACGGTAAGAAGCAACAGTAGTGCGCACGGTGACAATGAAATCATGACTATCTCTCAGTTGGTAGGCCTTTGGAAAGAAGTGCTCGAAGGAAACCGATTACAGGTTGTACAACAAGAACACGATTTCTGAAGATTCCCTATAATGTTGAAGATGTATGTAGCACTAAATAATTGTGGCATTAACTGATGAAAGGCTCATGCCCAACCACACTCACAGGGTTTCCAACTTGAGCGACCAAGCCTGAGGGAGCGAAGCGACTGAGCGGGGGGAGGGTGTGGGAGGGGGGTGTCCCCCTCCCACGGTAGGGAGCTTTTGCATTTTAAAACTTGAAATTGTGCAATCTGGTGCATACCTAGATAGGAAATTTGGGCGTAAGATTAATTGTATCTGGGTAAGCGTGTTATGATTTGATCGACCAGAAATTTAAAATATATTTTTCACCAAGAAAACAAATAATTGACACACTCATAAATATGCATCCAAACACACACACAAATATTGTATTTAGTGTCATACACAGTTCCAACATAAACCATATGCCACATTATGTATGATCCAACAACATAGCCTAAAGCCAAGAATGAGTCCCGAGTGAGCGAAGCGACCGAGGGCTGGGGCAGAGCCAGAGGGGGAGGGTGTGGTCACCCCCTCCCACGGGGAAGATTTTGCATTTATTACTTAAAATGGTTCAATTTGGTGCACGTTTTGGTGCAAACGCTCACAAAATATTACATGACTCTGGGTATACTTAGTTACGAGACGCATCTCACGCTCGTTTTTTTAGAAAACAATTCTTTAACTTGATGGATGTGCTTATAAAAATATGTAAACTAAATGAAAACCTCTATTGTTATCATTTTTAGGCCTGTGCGTAAGATTGTCAAAGATCAGTAAAATGCGTGTGTCTCACGCCCAATGCGTGAGAGTTGGCAACCCTGCACTCACCCCAGACCATACACAAGTTACACAACAAAGTGAGATAATCTGTTTGCGCGGGAAGCGCACAGCGTACACTTAAAATGGATGTATAAATTAGTGTTTGAACGTTAGAATTAACAAGTCTTAGCTCGTATATTTGATTTTTCTTTCCCACTTTTTTTTTTTTTTTTTTTTTTGGGGGGGGGGGGGGGGGGGGGAGGGGTGGGCAAAAACGCGTTCCCCCCCCCCCCCCCCCACTTCCGGTGCCTATGGTGGGATTTCATGTCAATTGCTCTCGAAACTTAACAAAATGACGAGACGAATCCATTTAACTATTTATTGTTTTAATGTGTTTTGGAAAGTGTGAATTGTTGATAATGGACACATTTAAATTAATGTCAATCACGCGACAAACGTTTAACGTTTAAAAAATGTGGCAAGCAATCGAAGTTTCTAATCTATTGTTTAATAATCATTAACCTATGTAATGTTTCCCTAAATGCATTCAATTAAAAGTCAATAACTAAACTAGATATTTGAGACATTACAATTATGCCCAAGTGGCAATGCAGGGGTGGGTATAGATGGTAACAATGAGATTGTATACACCCGCATGGTGGGCAAAGGCCAAACAAAGTTAGAGACAAATAAAATAGGTAGACAAGGTTTTTTGTGATATTAAGGGAAACGTGCGATAGACATGCAATCTGGTGTTATGTATTTCTTTAATTGATATCTCCCAACATGTGAACGAAAGGGACAGAATGGGTAACTCCAAGTGCATTAACGTAATCATCGGAGCCGTGAGCCAATGGCCGGAATGTTCTCAAATGAAGTGAAAGAAGACAACGCACTTCATGTGCTGGATTGATTGCAGAGTATACATGTATACCACTATTGTTGTACTTTAACCAACTATCGCCAACGTTGAATGCATATCATACATTTTAACCACTTTATCACATTTTCTCTCGATCCTAACATTATTCTTAATGTGTTGGAAGAAAGGGAAATCGTAAATCAAAGAACATTTGCAATAACTGAGACGAAACATCTCAATTTCATTTAGTTGAAAATTATAATATTATAAATGTCCACGCATTTTATCTTTGCGGGGAGTTTAAAGCACACTGTGAAACATATATTTTACAGACCCCTGTGCTATTGTACATGTACGCAGGATAAGATAATATTATACGCCAGCGAACATGTACAAATTTAATGAATTATTTTTATTAGTATGTGAAGCTCGTAAATGATAATAATAATAATATATTAAATGATGTCATTATAAAGCTATTTACTATTTTCTACGAGACATAACATAATTACCAATTTGCCCCTGACATTATTAATAAAACAATAACAGCGCGAAAAGAGAATGAGAATAGAGATATTAACATAAAATACACAACATTTAGTATGACATTCAAATTAAAGTAAAGATGAAGTTAATGTAACAGAAAATACAAAATATGAATGCAAATTAATTGATATAATGGCCATTAACTTAATGATATATTTCCATGTTTGTGTAATTGGTGGCCTAACATTTTACGAATAAGTTCTTAATTATTATCGTATTACTGTACCTTGCATTTATAATATTCTATAACGAATTGTAAGCATTTTCTACGCATATTTTGTAGTGTAACATGTGTGATTTTTTCTTATTATTTTTTTGGTTTAAACTATAATTGTTATTTACATTTTCATAATTGTACTATTATTATTGTGAACGTGTTATAAATATCAAAACAATAATTACTTCCATTATTATTATTATTATTAGTATCATAAGTCATTGGTAATTGGTAATTAATTAATTAGTAGTAGTAATAGTAGTAGTTGCATTATTTTCATTTTATATTTAAAACATTATTATTTTACTTCCTCAGCCATCGCGTCTGGTAATGGGGCTATTCTACACCGCCTCGTTATAAGATTGACACTATTATAAATACATATTTCATTTGTAGCTTCCCAGCAATAATACGTCATATGTGACGAAGTAATTACTCGTTTTCCTTTAAATAGACCTCATATTTTCACCCTTATTACTTAGTTCAAATCTAATAATATACAACAGCATTTACTGTACTTTTATTGAAACATTACGGCCCAAATTCTCATAAATGGTTTAAATGTAAGCTTTTGATGAGAGTTCGGGAAGACATGGGTACATCAAGTATTTCACCTTTTTAAAGAGAATTTTAGAAGAGTTATGTTTGTTTCAAATTAAATGCAGGCAATACTAATTTACTCTCTTTTCAAACGGATTGAAGAAGAAGAACTTTAAGCGCCGTTCACAGTTTGATAGCAATATTTACAACATGTTACAGATTATAATTATAATTCCCACACAACATTACTAAAACAAAAAGATTTTGTTTAATGAAATACTATACAAGGAAATTGCGTAACTATACAATAACTATCACAATCGTGTTTCTTTTTTTACGAGAACAATGTAGACCACTAGTTGATTAAATCAATATTATTGATTTGAAATATTTATTTACCATGTTTACATGTGTTCTCTTGTGCTTGTCATCTTACTTTATCTAACCAATTTAAGTGGTTGAGACAACTGTAATTCAAATATTATTCAAGATATTGAAAACGTTTTAAATTCCTTTTAATAAAATCAACCAATTGTTCGTTCTTGTTTCAACAATCTAAGGCGTGCCAACAAATTTAAGATTTTTGCAACTTTCGACTTTTTATAATCCGTGACGACAAATCTGAAAGCATTCGTTAATCGAAACTTTGTTTTTATTTTTGTTCGCGATGGTGATTTATGCTCGATTGAATTGTATTCTATTTTGTCGATTTAGCAAACAACATGCTGAAATAATTTTGAATAACATAATATTGAAATAATTATAACAGTAAAACTTGCATACATACGTCTGTGATGTCTTGAAATATTTCGCAATATCACAAACTCGATCCTATAATTCGTATAATACGTGCAAAGGGTGGTTTAATATGTGATAGCCAGTGCAATCATGATTCTCATTATTTTACCTACATTGTTTTTTTGTAACCGGTGACGACAAATCTGAATGTATTAAACAGTGATTTAAATCTTTAATCAAAGATAATTTAGTAATCGCACTAACACTGCCGTCTCATTTGATAACATCGTCCATCGCGACTGCATTTTGTTCAATGGAATCTTATTCTGCTTTGCAAATAGCCAACAACACGCTGAAGTTACTTGGAAGAGCATGGTATTAGAATAAACAGTGTAAAACACTCCCTTTGTCCTTTCCCAACCTATTTCGCAATACATGTAACATAAAATATAGTTCAATTATTATAAAGGTTGGTTCGATAAATGTGATAGCCAGTGTATTTAATCACTTCTATACGTTATGCGTCACGTGTCATATCAAGAATGTCGTATTCCGATGACGCGAACAGACCATCCAAACCCAAGGGAACAACCTGGTTTATTTCTCTCGGGATCTGACGGGACATGACATCATGGGCGGTGTTCTCCGGCTCGGCATTTCTGTCACCATGGGCAAGTGGAAGCTGTTCATACGAAGGAATCTCCTCAACATTTCCATCACAATCAGGACGTCGAAGGTGATCATACAAATCAGAATATGTTTCATATCCAGTGACCGCTGCGGCAATTGCTCCTCTGAAATCAGCAGTAGGGGCGCCATCGGTCAACTGAACAGCATGATCGGTGACAAGAGGAGAGCGAGAAGGGATGGAGGGGGCCAAGTCAGGTCCTCCGTCAGCAGAAGTTGCGTCAACGATGTTTCTATCAGTGGAGACATGAGATGGGTTGGAATAGATTGCCATGTCATCGGTCGTAGAGACGCTGTTTGTTTCCAGGCAAGATCGTGTGGGCGAAGCGGTACCTGATGATGGCATGATGTGGTCTTGCTTCTTGAACAAAGGTGGACCCTATGTCTTCCAATAGTCGGTTACTGAATTTGTTACTGAAGGTGATGCCAAGCTGTTTTTAAAATGTGTTTCTTCATTTTGAATACATCCGTTACATTCTACTATAAGTACAATATTTAAATGAATAAGCACATTTGTAGACAAAAAGAAACAATCATTTAATATTAACCAATCATAATTAATCTCCCGACCGAATTTCGACAAATGCCCAATACGTCTATGAGATAAGAAGAGTTCATTGTTGCACTCCTCATAGTCAATGTGACGCTTCCATTGATGAGCAACGTGTTGAACTGCCGTATTAGATCTGGAAACCTCAGTCTTCTTGTCTTCTCCGGCATGTCTGGGACGAGGTTTGAGGTTTGCATGTTGTTTGGTTAATTGTCTACCTCATCTGATTTGGCCCTAGCTACCACGCAAAGGTTTACCTTTTGTTGGTTTACCTTTTGTTGGGCAAATTGTTGACGGAAGGCCGAGAACGTTGGACAGAAAATTATCATTTCTCCCGAAAAGACAAACAAAAATACGCTGTTTGTTTCCAGGCAAGATCGTGTGGGCGAAGCGGTACCTGATGATGGCATGATGTGGTCTTGCTTCTTGAACAAAGGTGGACCCTATGTCTTCCAATAGTCGGTTACTGAATTTGTTACTGAAGGTGATGCCAAGCTGTTTTTAAAATGTGTTTCTTCATTTTGAATACATCCGTTACATTCTACTATAAGTACAATATTTAAATGAATAAGCACATTTGTAGACAAAAAGAAACAATCATTTAATATTAACCAATCATAATTAATCTCCCGACCGAATTTCGACAAATGCCCAATACGTCTATGGGATAAGAAGAGTTCATTGTTGCACTCCTCATAGTCAATGTGACGCTTCCATTGATGAGCAACGTGTTGAACTGCCGTATTAGATCTGGAAACCTCAGTCTTCTTGTCTTCTCCGGCATGTCTGGGACGAGGTTTGAGGTTCTTGATAGGCTTGGCGTACAGACATTCAACATCATCTTCACGTGGTAGACCTGGTTGATCGGACAAAGCTTGATGCATATCATATTCTCCTCTTTTGATGCGTTCTGGTTCAAGATCGTCAACAGTGCAGTACACGTTGTCATTGGGAACACCTTGGCCGTGTCCTTGAGAGCCCTCAATCCTCCCTTTGCTACCGTCTTCTCCTCTCAGACCAAATGGTATCTGTGTCGCACCCCTCCTAGATGGCTCCGGGGCGGTATAATGAATCTGAGAAACGGGCGAGGATTCCATTATCCCATTTCCTGAATGGGTGCTCTGTGATTGCGCCTGATTGTAATTACTCTCGGAGGGTTGTATATCTGGTAATATGTCACTCATACTGGTCATTGCAATCCCTCCATCGTCATTTGGACTACCAACGTGCTTCCTTTCGAGGCATTTGATCCGGCATGTCTTCAAGATACATACAATTTGATACACTCCAAATGCTAAAGTGCAAAAAGATGTAGCTGTCAGTGCAAGGAAAATCAACAAGAGATACTTAGATGGGAAATTGTTCAAAAGAGATGTTGATGTCACTACGTTGATACTCGGCACTGCCTGGCTTGCATCGTAATCTGAGTTTGTTGATGAAGAAATCTGCGTTGTTGGTGGAAACTTCGGATATGGTTGAGTAGGCCTCAACGATTCCGAAATATATTGTTTATCTGGTCGAGATGTACTGCTTAGAACTGTGGAAAGGGATGCATATCTTTCACTCACTGTTTCTGTCTCTGGTGCTCTATTAGCTATATCAGTTGTAGAATGTGAGAGGTTGTTGTCATCCAGTACAGGTGCGGTGAGATTTAATACCAGCACTCTCTCATTCGAATCCGAATAAATGTAATATTCCCCGGAATCCAACTGAGATGAATGATGAATCAGCTTGAACGTAAAGCACAACAGTTTTCCACACCGTCCAAATACAAATCTAAATCGATTCGGTACGCTCGAATAACAGGTAATGTTGCATACATTTCCTGGAGCATAGTAAACTCCAGAGAAACACCGTCCATTGGCATTAGCGCATTGCCCAATCGTGACATCATATCTACTCCATTTAATGTCACTATTTGTTCCTAATATTCCACGCGAAGTACAGATCGCGGATATCTCGTTTATCGCTGATTCAGTCTCTCTGACAGACGAACACTTGACTATATCTACCACAGCGACGTGCTGCGGAATCAGGATAAGAAGCAAAAGCAGTGAGGATCGTGATAATATAATCATGACTATGGCTTAGTTTGTACGTCTAAAAGAATTATCCAAAGCAAACAGAATGGTTGTCCAGATCCAGAGTTCAGAAGATAGTAGTATAAGAACATATCCACGTGTTAGGAACAATATCATTGAGACATAAAGAACAAAATATGATATATTTATCCAAGCATTTTTCCTTCTTAATTCTGTCCGTTAACGTCTTCATCGCCCCAGGAAAATGTCAACCAGCAAGATATCGTGACGAATAATGTGACTATGCAGCAATTATCCAGGAAACAAGCAATATTATGGAAAATGATATCGATACTTGGAATTGTTGAAACCACATAATGTCCACCAAAGTCGGTCACGCGACAAACGTTTAAGGAAGTGCATCAAGTAATGCTAGTTTATAATTTGTTGTTTAATGATTATCAATTTTGTAATTTATCAATAAGTTTATTCAATTGAAAGCCAAGAACTAAACTAGATTTTTTAGTCTCGTGTCCTTTCATTTTGTCCCAAGATATATAGCCAGCATAGGCGTAATAGACAGGGGAAAGCAGGGGTCGTACCGTACACATGTAATATTTGGGATGAATCATGTTATGTTTTAACTAGATCTCTCTAGATGTTTAGGGGTGTCAAGGTATAATAATAATGATTATAATAGCTTGCATGTATATAGTGCTTAAAGGGGTAGTTCACTTAAGTAGTTAAGTTTTGGTATAGAGGGCGCTGCACGAAATAATTTTTGTGTGAGATAATGAAAAACTGAGTGTAAAATTTGTAAGAGCATACAATTTTAATGGCAGAATAAACTGTACTTGATACAAGTCGGTTCAGAAACGGCGTAAATATCAATAAATATATCTGATCGGAATAAAAAAAAATTTATATATGCTTTCACTTTTTAAAAAAATTTCAAAAGAGGTTTTTAAAATAGTTGTTGCTGATCTCTCTATGTAATCATTATTTCAACAAAACATCACATGCATCATTTTGTATGAAAATAGTTGAAACCAATGCCTTTTTAGAGAGCGCCCTCTTGTGTTTTAATGGCTCTTTTTGAATGATAACGGGCTTTTTACTTAGTCGTTTGGAATTTTGTATAACTTTCGAGCATGGTGGAGTTATAACTATTAGTTTATAATGTTACTGTCCAGGCTTGGTTACTAAAGTTCAGCGTTACCAAAACTATACTACCCCTTTAACTCCGTATACACGTAATATTATGAATATACATTATTTGGCAACATTCTAATGGGAGAATTGTGTCATAATTACTATGGATCGAAGAATGTTTTTGTTTATTTTTGTTTGTCTTTTCGGGAGAAATGATAATTTTCTGTCCAACGTTCTCGGCCTTCCGTCAACAATTTGCCCAACAAAAGGTAAACCAACAAAAGGTAAACCTTTGCGTGGTAGCTAGGGCCAAATCAGATGAGGTAGACAATTAACCAAACAACATGCAAACGAACATGCAATCGGGTGTTATGTATTCATTTATTGTATCTACATGGGATGATAACAGAGTGGGGGATGGGGAAGAGGAAGAGGAAGACTCTCCCAAAAGGAGAAAGTGCTGATCTTACCTATATTGTGACAATATTAAACTTCTATGGAACATTCAGGAGGTTTAACCTACCAAGTACCAAAACAATGTAATGTTCAAATGGCGGTATGGTGTGGTGTGTTAAGAAATGTCTTCCTCCCAAGGCATAGATCAAAACCAGATAGACGGAATAATACACGGACACCCGGAAATGTAGGGACATAGTCCAATTGCATTATTTGCAACTGGCTAAAATATTATCAAACGGAGTGGAAGAAGTACACTTCATACACTAATTGATTTCAGAGTGTCTAGTTCCATCGTGCACTATAAACAGAACAACTCATTCATCTCTTCTGCATACAACAATGTCAAACGATTGAAGCTCAATGTCACTAGAATATCCACATCTCGATAGTCCATGAACTTCAGCCAACCTTGTCTTCTTTCCACTTGTGTTGCGATCTTGTTGGCTATCATGTGTTCATGTGAAACATTATATTAATTATGCTATATTTAGATATAGAAATTAATGAGCATGATAATGAAATGGAATGATTTTGATATGGAATAATATAAAATGATGTGATATGATAAATTTTGATTTATGGATAGACTTTTTGGACATACACAATTATTAAAACAATCAAAATATATATTAATATTTGTAGGTGTTTGTAAACAATATGTGTTAAGCATTGTGTGCACCTTCCTTGTCTCATGAACATACTAATGGTTATCTGAACGAATTTATCAAAAGACTTATGATTTATGTAAATGTATATATTGTTGTAAATATTTTGTTTTCTCCGATTATTGCATGTAACACAACAAATTTCCTTATGGACAATAAAATCAACTTGAACTTGAACTTGAACTTGAACTTGAATCATCAACGGTGCAGTACACGTTGCCATGTAATACACCTGTTTCGTGTCTCTGAGAGACTTTCACCCTCCTATATACTGCTACTGTCTTCTCCTCTCAGACAGGATGGTATATTATGGTATCAGATTATTCCGGGACGGTTGCTTAGTAAATGAACGCTGGGGAACGGATGAAGGTTGGTTCACAATATATACAGGAAGAGGGCTCTGTGATTCCGCCAGACTGTAATCACTGCTGGACTTGGTGCAAGTATTTTCTTCTGTATGTCTTCATAAATCGTCCACGAAACACACCCCAAAGGAGAAAGTGCGCATCAACAGGACAGACATGACTAGTAAGCTCCACTGGAAATAGTTTGTCAGCAGGGATCCCGATGCAAATCCCTCAATCACAATTGATGGTCCAGGTGAGAAATAATGTGCCTTTGTTCTCTTGTCTTCTGTGTCTGACGGATTAGATGAAATGTCAGTCGTAGAAAGTGAGAGGCTATCGTCATCCAGTGTAGGCGCGGTGAGTTTCAATACCAGCACTCTCTCATTCGGATCCAAATATATATGTAATATTCTCCACATTCATTCAGATTTGACTGATGAGTCAGCTTGAACGTAAAGCACAACTGTTTTCCACACCGTTCAAAGCCAAACTTAAACTGATTTGGTACACTCGAATGACAGGTAATGTTACATACATTTCTTGAAACATAGTACTCTGCAGAGAAACACCATCCATTGGCAATGCATTGCCCAATCGTAACATTGTATCTACTCCATCCAGTTTCACTGGTTGGTCCTAAAATTCCACTCATGGCACAGTTCACAGATATCTCATTTATCGGTGATGCTGTCTCTCTGACAGACGAACACTGGAATGGGTCTAGCGCAGAGATGTGCTGCGGAATCAGGGTTAGAAACATAAGCAGTGAGCACGGTGACAATGAAACCATGACTATTTGTTAGTTTATAGACCAGTGGAAAGAAGTGCCTGAATGAAACAGATTAAAGATTTTCAGAACAAAAGTTCAGACGATCGTGTTTGATTGTGAAGATGCATGTAACACTAAATCATTGTGGCATGAAAGTCGACTAATCGACTTCGTATAGAAGACGGAGTGAGCAAAATGGTCGAAATTCTTTCCGTGAAAGGCTTCATCGCTTACCGAGGGAGACGACCCATAAGAATATATTGTGACTCATTTTCATGTCAATTGTTCTCGAAACTTCAAAAATGACGAATCAATTTAACTACTTATTATTGTCTTTATGAGTTTTAGAAAGGATGAGTTGTTGATAATGGACACATATCAATTAATATTAATCACGCGACAAACGTTTAAGAAAATGTTGCAAGAAATCGAAGTTTCTAATCTATTATTCAATAGTCATAATTTACATAATGTAATTTATCCGTAAATGCTTTCAATTAAAAGTCATGAACCAAACTAGATATTTGAGACAAGTGTTCTCTCACAAAACATTAAATTATGCCCAAGGGGCCAATCCACGAGACGAGTGCAATTTTCGCCAACGTTGACTGCATCACAATACGGACTTTTCGCAAACCTGAAGACGACGAGTAGTGGGGTGGTTAAGGGGTCCATGACTGCATTTTGGGGTACGATTGTTTTACTTGGCATACATACTCCTTGGATCAAAAGAAGAAAATTCGTCAAAAGAGACACTCTGTATCTATGCAAATTAGGCCTAATTTCCATAATTGATATACAGAGTGTCTCTTTGGATAAATGTTCTTCTTTTGATCCAAGGAGTTTGTATGCCAAGTAAAACAATTGTACCCCAAACTGCAGTGAACACCCATATTTGTGGCCCCTACTAGAAGAAATGACGTCATTTAGGCGAGAAATTACGTCACTTACGTTCTCTCTCGTCGTCTGGCCAATCTGAGTACTAGTTCATGCCCGATTTCAGGTTCGTCGGAAAATCCAGTGCACCGTCTTCAGAATTACGTAATCAGAGAAGTATCAACATGTATATGTGTGTGTGTGTGTGTTTCATACGTGTGTATGTGTATGTGTGGTGGATTATGTAACTGGTGTATGCGTGTGTGTTTGAATGTGTGCGTGTGTGGCTTTGTGTACGTGTGTGCGCATTTGTGCGTGTGTGTGTGTTTGTGAGTGTATATGTGTTTGTTTGTGTTTGTTGGAATGCGAGTGCCTGCGTGCGTGTGTGTATCTGCGTATGTGTACGGGTATGGGTTTTTGTTTGAGTGTGTGCGTGTGTTTGTGTTTGTTTGAGTGCTCGCGTGGATGAGTGTGCGTGCGTGTGTTTGTGTTTATGTGGATGTGCGTTTGTGGGTGTTTGTGTGCATTTGTGAGTGTGCATTCATGTGTTTGTGTGGGTGTGTGTTGTGTATCTGTATGCGTATGAGTGGGAGTTTTATTAATGTTGTGTTTGTGTGTATACGCGTGTGTAAGGGTTTGTGTTTGTGTGAGCGCATGTGTGGGGTGTTTGTGTGCATTGTTGTTTGTTTGAGTGCGTGCGTGCGTGCGGGAGTGGATGTTTGTGCGTGTGAGTATACGTGTGTGTAAGTGTGTGTGTGTTTTGTGTGATTGAATACGTGTATGTGTGTGTGTGTCTGTGTTGGAGTTTGAATAATTCAGTCGGGTCGTGTGTTTGCGCATGTGTATGTTTGAAAGTGTAAGGTGTGTGTGAGTGTTTGTCATGATTGTGTGTAGAAGGGAACGACGTCATTGTGAACGCGCGTTAACTAAAAACGAAAATGGTTCAAAGGCAGCGAACAGGTAGTGAACAGCACGGGTTGACTACATCCAATAGACCGCTTCTGTGATGTATGCAAATAATATTCGTATGACGTATAGACTCCCCGTTGGCAAACTTAACAATAGTAACTAGGTTCGGCAGGATAAGTATGCCGGAGCTTACCGGACCTAGTTACTATTGTTAAACAGTGCCAACGTGGAGTATTACGTCATACGCATATTATTTGCTTATACAGGGTGGCCCAGAAATAACGGAACGGGGTACTTTCCATTATAAAGAAATATACAGACTAGGTTCACTGGATATATAAAGATAAAGAACTTTGATATCATCAACAGTAATGTCTTTGTTTGGGTGTTCGGAATAACGAATTTCTTTTAAAAAGATTATCTATCCAGTGAACATATTATCACAATGGCAAATACCCCGTTCCGTTATTTCTGGGCCACCCTGAAACGGTCGTTCTAGGACGGGAAACTCGTTCTTGTTCACATAAGCGAAAACTCCCTATTCAAGACATTGCAACTGTCACAGAGTGACTTCGTTTTAAGAGATTTGGGCATCCACACTTGACCATAAATTCAGTCATGTGTGACTGCTTCTTTTTATTTAATGTGTGAGCATGTGTTTTAGGCTATAAGGCCCCGGATTTGTATATGTTTAGTGTGCACCCAAGCTCACTGTTAAGGGTTATTGATGTATGATTGAGCTTAAGATAGAACCAGTGATACCCCTGATGGAATAATAGGGAGTGTGTTCATGCAAAGTGAGAATTGTATAGAGATAGTGTGCACAGAAGCTGAATGTTTATTGTACACGTGAGAAGTTTAGATAGGACAATCGTGAAAGTTGTTCATTCAAAGGGATGGTTGAATAGTTTTGGTATGTAATGCTTAGTACCTATCCAGGGTAGTAAATAAGAGGGGAACTGGTATCGAGTAGTTTTGTGTGATTGGGTCACCTCCAGTAAGTTGCATTTAGTATGATTTTGGGCGGGAACATCCTTTTGTTCATGTGCGTTGGATTTGGGTACTGTAAGTTATAGTGGATGTGAGAGAATAGTCAAGTGACACAGATAGCATCAGTCACTGAGTATGGAAGGTCGTGAATTTGAGCAGGTGATACACCAGATACCAGCCTGATGTTGGGCTAGAGTATTAGTTAATTTTATGCTGGAAAGCACCCAGCAATCCAAACACCATGATGCTGGGTAAAGCCTCCTCCACCTTGCCGTCACCATACCTCTTCATCGGCATCTGTCACCAAAAATCTGTAAGTTTTGTTGAATGATTTCATTGTGTAGAAGTTTAGTAATACATGTACATGTATGTTATATTTATATATAGCTCATACACTCAATACTGTACCAGCTTAATTATATGATTTGACAATTCTATATATATTTGAGATGAGTTAATATTTATGCATACTTACTTACTTACTTAGTAGCTCCCGCGTCGTCCGACGCATGAGGCGGTCATCACTCTCCAGCTGGGTCTGTCAGCAGTTAGAGTCTTAATGTCTTTCCAACTTGTAAGGCTGCCTTTGAGATCTTGTTGGATGTTTTGCTTCCAGTTCATTTTGGGCCTGCCCCTTCGTCTTCTACCCAGGGGGGTCCACCATAGAGCTTGGTTTGCTAGGCGGTCAGGGGGAAGACGTGCTACATGGCCCAACCACTTCAGGCGCCTTTTACAAATTGTTGCGGATACTAGGGGCTGCTTAGAACGTTCTCTAACTTCCTTGTTTGTGATGAAGTCATTCCACTTGATGTGCAGGATCTTTCGTAGGCATTTTGAGTCAAAAGCATCCAGTTTCTTTTCATGAGTAATTTTCAAGTACCATGTTTCACAGCCATACAAAAGGGTCGACAGTACATTTGTATTGTAGAAACGAAGCTTGATCTTAAGGGAAAACTTCTTGCTGGACCAAATTTTGTTGAGTTGATTGAATGCTGCTGATGCTTTTCCTATTCTGCAGTTGATCTCCTTGGTCATGTCTCCTTGGGCGTTGATGGAGCTTCCCAGGTATGTGAAATCTTCAACATTGTCAATTTTGTCTTGACCTATAAAGACATCTAGTGGGGGATGCTGGTTATGCATACGGTTATTAGTTTATAATGTCAAAATTTTAAAGCACATTAACTTTAAAGTGTATTTGTATTTCATTGATGCTTTGAAAGCCTGATTTATTTTATGTTAAGAAAATATGCAACTAAATAGCATGAATGAATTAAATTCTCCGTATTTATGTGAGGCTTTTTGATTCAATATATATAACTCCTTGATATAAAAAAGTCTTATGCAATGAAATAGCATGGACATATTGCATATTTCCTAATTATTTATGCGAGGCATTTGGATGTAATGATTGTAGAAATTGTGCCTTTTGTTTGTGATATATGTGAAGATTAGATGAGTTCACAAATTACCTTTGCATTATATTATGTGTTAAATTGTATACATGTGTTTCATGTTTATGATTATGGCACTCTCTTACATTTCCACTTGATCCTAACACTATTCTTAAAGTGTTAAGATTAAGTGAAATCGTCAATCAAAGAAAATTTCCCATTACCATTACTAAGACCAAACTTCGTAATTAAATTTAGTAGAAAATTGCAAGTTTATAAGCGTACACGCATTCTAATGTGTTGGGGTAGTTTAATGCACATGGTGAAACAAATACTTTACAGACCCCTGTGCAAGTGTAAATTTACGCAGGATAATACATTATACACCAGCAAACAAGTACATATTTTTTAATGAACTATTTGTATTTACACGTGAAGCTTGTATTTGGTAGCATTGTAAAGCTATGTTATATTTTCTATTAGATATAAAATAGTGAGCACTTTGCCCTTAACATAATTAATACAAAAAACATTAAGAGCGCAAAAAAGGGAATGATTATTGTACAGAGATTAACATTAACGACTTCAGAAAATACACAAGATTTTAAATAAAATTCAAAACATACATAAATGACATGCTCATTAAATTTCAAATAAAAATGAATTAACAATTATTACAAATAGTAACGCAAATTATGTTGAATAAGGGTCATTAACTTAATTTCAATATCTAAACAATTCGTCGCCTAAAGTGTTATGAATAACTTCTTAATGATGAATAAGTATTGTATTATTTGCACCTTGTATTTCTGATATTCTATATCGTATTGTAAACATTAAAAAAAAAGTACATCTGGTAATATGACATGTGTGAAATGTTCATATCATTTTATTAATTTTAATTGTTATTAACATCATTATAATTAAACTATTAATCATGTTAATAGTGTTATTATCATCCAAACCATAATTACTTCCATTATAATTCTCATAAGTATCATCATAATTAATGTCATTAGTAGTAGCAAAAGTGGTAGTTGCATTATTTAAAATATTATTAGTTTACTTCCTCAGTCATCGCGTCGGGTAATGGGGTTAGTCTATACCGCCTCGTTATAAGATTGCCACTATTATAAATAAATTTCATTTGTAGCTTCCCAGCAATAATACCTCATATGTGACGACGTACTTTCTCGTTTTCCTTAGTTCAAATCAATGAATTTACAACAGCGATCACTGTTCTTTTATTGAAATATTACGGCCAAAAAATCTCATAAATGGTTTAAATGTAAGCTGTTGATGAGAGTTCTGGAAGACATGGGTACATCAAGTATTTCACAATTTTGAAGAGAATATTAGAAGAGTTTTGTTTTGTTTCCATGTAAATGCAGGCAGTACTAATTTACTCTCTTTTCAAATGGATTGAAGAATACGAACTGTAAGCGCCGTTCACAGTTTGATAGCAATATTTACAACATATTACAGAACAGAGTTATAATTCCCACACATTACTAAAACAAAAATATTTTGTTTAATGAAATACTATACAAGGAAAGTGCGTAAGTGTACAATAACTTTTCCAATCGTGTTTCTTTTTTAAATTATAATGTAGACCACTAGTTGATGTAATTGCAATTAAATCAATATTATTGATTTGACATATTTATTTACAAGTGTTCTCTTGTGCTTGTCATCTCACTATACCTATCCAACTTAAGTGGTTGAGACAATTTTAATCAAAATATTATTCAAGATATTGAAAACGTTTTAAATTCCTTTTGATAAAATTAACCAACTGTTTGTTCTTGTTTCAACAATCTAAGGCCTTAAGGCGTGCCAAAATTGTTTTTTAGCAATTTTCGACTTTTTACAATCCGTGACGACAAATCAGAAAGCATTCGTTAATCGAAACTTTGTTTTTATTTTTTTTCGCGATGGTGATTTATGCTTGATTGAATTGTATTCTATTTTGTAGATTTAGCAAAAAACATGCTGAAATAATTTTGAATAACATGGTATTGAAATAATTATAACAGTAAACATTGCATACATACGTCTGTTATGTCTTGAAATATTTCGTAATATCGCAATATCACAAACTCGATCCTATCATATACGTGCAAAGGGTGGTTTAATATATGTGATAGCCAGTGCAATCATGATTCTCATTATTTTACCTACATTGCTTTTTTGTAACCGTTGACGACAGATCGGAATGTATTAAACAGTGATTTGAATCTTTAATGAAAGATAATTAAGAAATCGCACTAACACTGCCGTCTCATTTGATAACATTGTCAATCGCGACTGCATTTTGTTCAATGGAATCTTATTCTGCTTTGCAAATAACCAACAACACGCTGAAGTTATTTGGAAGAGCATGGTATTAGAATAAACAGTGGAAAACACTCCCTTTGTCCTTTCCCAACCTATTTCGCAATACATGTAACAGAAAATATAGTTCAATTATTATAAAGGTTGGTTCGATAAATGTGATAGCCAGTGTATTTAATCACTTCTATACGTTATGCGTCACGTGTCATATCAAGAATGTCGTATTCCGATGACGCGAACAGACCATCCAAACCCAAGGGAACAACCTGGTTTATTTCTCTCGGGATCTGACGGGACATGGCATCATGGGCGGCGTTCTCCGGCTCGGCATTTCTGTCACCATGGGCAAGCGGAAGCTGTTCATACGAAGGAATCTCCTCAACATCTCCATCACAATCAGGACGTCGAAGGTGATCATACAAATCAGAATAAGTTTCATATCCAGTGACCGCTGCGGCAATTGCTCCTCTGTTATCAGCAGTAGGGGCGCCATCGGTCAACTGAACAGCACGATCGGTGACAAGAGGAGAGCGAGAAGGGATGGAGGGGGCCAAGTCAGGTCCTCCGTCAGCAAAAGTTGCGTCAACGATGTTTCTATCAGTGGCGACATGAGATGGGTTGGAATATATTGCCATATCATTGATCGCAGAGACGCTGGTTGTTTCCAGGCAAGATCGTGTGGGCAAAGCGGTACCTGATGATGGCATGATGTGGTCTTGCTTCTTGAACAAAGGTGGACGCTATGTCTTCCAAAAGTCGGTTACTGAATTTGTTACTGAAGTTGATGTCAAGTTGTTTTCAAAATGTGTTTCGTCAATTTGAATACATCCGTTACATTATAATATAAGTACAATATTTACATGAATAAGCACATTTGTAGACAAAAATAAATAATAACTTAATATTAACCAATTATAATTAATCTCCCGACCGAATTTCGACAGATGCCCAATACGTCTAAGGGATAAGAAGAGTTCATTGTTGCACTCTTCAGAGTTGGTGTGACGCTTCCATTGATGAGCAACATGTTGAACCTCTGTAGTTGATCTGGAAACCTCAGTCTCATGGTCTTCTACGGGATGTGGTTTACGGTTCTTGATAGGCTTGGCATACAGACATTCAATATCGTCTTCGCGTAAAAGACCTGGTTGATCGGACATGGCTTGATGCATATCATATTCTCCTAATCTGATGCGTTCTGGTTCGAGATCATCAACAGAGCAGTATACGTTGTCATTGTGAATATTCTTCCCGTCTTCCTGAACGAATTTTATTCTCCTTCTTCTCCCGTCTTCTTCTCTCGGACCGGATGGTATTTGTGGCACGCTTCTCTGAGCAGATGCCTCCGGGACGGTAGAGTAAATCTGTGAGACGGGCGATGCTTGCATTATCACATTTCCTGAATGGCCACTCTGTGATTCCGCTTGATTGTAATTACTCTCGGTGTTGCCGGAGGATTGTGTATCTGGTAATATGTCTCTCATACGTGTCATTTCCATCCCTCCACTGTCATTTGGACTACGAGCCTGCTTCCGTTCTAGGCATTTGCTCCGGCAGGTCTTGATGAAACGTCCAAGGTGATACACTCCAAAGGATAAAGTGCAGAAAGACGTGACAGCCAGGACAAATATGATCAACACGAAATATTTAGAGAGGAATTCGTTCGGTACCGGGGTTTTGGATGTCATGGGAGTTGTATTCGCCTCTGCCTGACTTGGATTGTAATCTGCGTTTGTTGATGAAGGAATATGTGTTATCGGTTGACATTTTGGATAATTAGGCCTAAGCGATTCCGAAGGAAGTTGTTTATCTTGTGGAAATTTACTAATACTGCCTTGGCCAGTAGAAAGGGGTGCATGTCGTTCACTCACACGTGTTACTGGCGTTGGTGTTTTAATAGGTAAATCAGTCGTTGAATGTGACAGGTTGTCTTCATCCAGTAAAGGTGCGGTGAGATTCAATACCAGCACTCTCTCATTCGGATTCAAATATATGTAATATTCCCCGGAATCCAACTTAGATGAATGATGAATCAGCTTGAACGTAAAGCACAGCTGTTTTCCGCACCGTTCAAATATAAATTTAAATCGATCCGGTACAGTCGAGCGACAGGTAATGTTGCATACATTTCTTGGAATATTGTAACCTCCATATAAACACCATCCATTGGCATTAATACTGTTGCTGCATTGCCCAATCGTAACATTATATCTACTCCATATGGTATTACTATATAGTGTAAAATATCCACTTGTTTTACAGACGGCGGATATCTCGTTTATCGGTGATTCTATCTCTCTTACAGACCTACACTGGACCGGCTCGGCCGCAGAGATGTGCTGCGGAATCAGGATAAGAAGAAAAAACAGTGAGGATCGTGATAATATAAACATGGCTGTGGCTTAGTTTGTAAGTCTAAAAGAATTATCCAAAGCAAACAGACTGGTGGTCCAGATTTTCCAGAGTTCAGAAGATCGTGTAGTATAAGAACATGTCCATGTGTTTGGAACAATGTTTTTTTTAGACATAACCAGCAAAATATGAACTATTTATCCATTCAAGCAATATTTGTCTTTATTCTGTCCGTTTACGTCTTCGCCGCCCTAGTGAAATGTCGACCATCAAATATTGTGACGAATGAATGTTGCTATGCAGCAATTATCCAGGAAATAAGCAATATTATGGAAAATGATATCGATACTTTAAACCTAAAAAATCACCGTAATTAATCATTGTTCTTGTAATTAATCAATTTCTTCGTGACATAGTTGGAGTTGTTAAAACCACTTGTCAACCAAAGTCTGTCACGCGACAAACGTTTAAAGTGTTTCAAGTGATGCTAGTTTCTAATTTGTTGTTTAATAATCATCAATTATGTAATTTATCAATGAGTATTATTCAATTGAAGGCCAATAACTAAACTAGATATTTGAGGCTAGTGTCCTTTCATTTTGTCCCAAGATATAGAGCCAGCATAGGCATAGACAGGCCTGGCAGGCAGGGGTCTGTACACATGCAATAGTGGGATGAATCAGGTTATATTTTAACTAGATCTCTGTAGGGGTGTCGAAGTATAATAATAATAATATAATTTTGCTTACATTTAATTTACATAGCGCTTAAAAGTGCACCTGTAAAGTGTCATATATTGCCCAAAATGACATTTGAGACTTCAATCTTGTACCAAAATCATTTCAAGATATGTCAGAATGATGTGTAAAAGTTTCATTGAAAAAGACCACTGCTTTCCTGGTTTAAAAAAACGAACATATGCGTCAGCCTTTACAACGAATTACTGTATAACGCTTATGAGGTTTATGACCGTTCATTAACGCTTTTGAGCTGAATGATAGATATCGTCATACTAAAGGGGCATTTGAAACAATTTAACCCTATTTTATTCTTCTCTTACCATAAGCTAAACAACACGGTAGAAGAGAAACGAGGAAAAAGCTCCAAGTAATTTTCGTGGACACTTTCGTGGCATCCCTTTAATACAGGGTTTCTAAGCGCAAGTATTATTACCAATATGGTCACAGGTACAGTTCAAACCCAAACAATGATTTGCGTACTTTCTCAACTCCCTGGGGAGCATACTCGCCATTTGCTGCCAATGGCGCGAAGGATAATTGACACCCAAACATGGTACCCATTTATACACCTGGGTAGAGAGCAGCAATGTGGAATACTTGTCTGCTAAAGGCATGGGCGTCGATCTGTCATTGATACCCATTCATCAGGGGGGGGGGATCTATTCATTCATCCCCCCTGATGAATAAGCCTTTTCGCAGTCTCGACTGCGCATGCGCGAGATTTTCTTATCAACGAGTTTCTGGAGATAAACAACTCGTGAGCGACCGTGAGAAGAGCGTATTGAGTGAATGTGGTGTGTATGAATTTTGCGTGCACACGCATTGCATCTTTGTGTGTATAGCAGCTTTACTCCTGCTTCGTATTTTTCACTCATTCAGATATCAAGAATCATTGGATTTTCTTCATTTCTACCGCTATTTGTGTTAGTTGTGAATGTAAGTATTTTCATTTATATTTAGATCAAAGTATCAAAGCCCTGATATATTGTTAGCTTTGTTCAAAATAGATTTTTCCTGCTGTGTTTTCAACGAAACTTCACCAGTTAATAAAAACATAACACAGATTATTACGAGTGGGACTGTAATATAACTACGATTTCATGCATCCGAGCTCGAGCGTGTTATTTATTTTTTTCTTCAACTTCAAGCAGTCACTCGAACTCTAGTCTTGGAAAAAAAAACGAAAAAAAAAACGAAACACCACCACAATATTATCAAAATAATGAAAAATATTCCATATGTACGATCCTATAGTCAAATTTTCAACAGGAAAGTGTCATTAATTTTGATGATAAATTGTTTAAAAAAAAGTTATTGTGTCATTATAAAAATTCATTGTCACATGCCTTACAAGCTGGATGACTTTTTTCCAAACTATTTATTTATGAGCTTATTTACCTACCTATGGATACCTATGGATGATTCTGAACGCAGACTTATGCCTCTATATTCAGTTCCAAGTTCCTTCGTCGTTTGAAGCTGGCGCTGGCTGGATCATCGCCAGGTGGTATGGGGTCTAACCTGACCTCAACTTGATGGGTTCATGCTTCCAATGTTTGTCCAGACCAATTTCAAAATTGTAGACACTGGGTGCATTAACTAGGTCATTAGAGAATTCCATGGCTTCCTCATACGCATGTACAAATAATTTTTACATCTGTTAGTTACTGACATATTCTAGGTGTGGTCTTAACAGTGCCTTAGTTATACAAGAGTGAAAAATTCTCTTTGTGTAAATAACAAAAAAATTCTTATCAAATGTTCTTCTTATTTACTAGCTTTTACGTATTTCTCAGTATTGACAGTGAATATCAATGTAAAATATGAGCTTAATCTGGTGATGGTGGGGTTCGGGTACAATAATGAACCCCCCCCCCCCCCCCGACCTTTCTTTAATTCGTTTATTTTCTCTAAACTATTGTGTATCATTTTAATTTTTATTCCTTTTTTATTTGATTTTATTTTCAGGCTTGTTCCTGTATCACAACCATGAAAATCTGTGCAGTCTTTGGTTGCGGGAATAGCACATATCAGCTTGAGAAGTGGAAACAGGAATTCTGCACTACGCATGTATCTCGGAAAGGTTTGAAGCCATGTGACTGCCCACCCCCGTTCATCTTGTTTCCATTTCCAACTGAAAAAAAGGATGCTGATGCGCGAAAAAGATGGAATAAATTAATGAACAAGAAAGATGAAAAAACAGGGAAAAACTGGATCAACAAAGTTCATCACCGTGTTTGCTCTAAACATTTTCCTGATGGCAAACCAACAGGAGCACATCCAGATCCAGTCTTGTGTCTCGGGTACGAAACAACGCGAATTGCCCCAAAACGTCCGCCCCCAAGAAACAGAGAGGAGCTGCCAAGGACAAATAAGAAAGCTTGTGGGACGGAAACTGCAGCAACGGTACCTGAAATTACACCGCTAGAACAATGTGAACATGACCATAGATACACATATAAATGCGACTGCTGCCTGAATTGTGATTGCCGAGGCTGCATTGCCAAACAGATTAGAATCAACGAACTCGAGCACAGAGTGAAGGAATTGGAGCACAAGGTGGTTTCCAAAAAGTCGCATGGGAAGAAGACAAAAAGTGGGAGGAAGAAGCTCATCAGCGCTGAAAATATCCAGACAGACAAAGATATAAACCATTGCACTGGATTATGCTCTAAACAAGCATCTGATGATATGTACACATATCTGGAGCCAAAAGCATCAAAACTAAAGTACTGGAAGAGTGAACCCAAAAAGAAAAAAAGGAACCCCTCGACAATTCAAAAAAACGCCCAAGAAATCAGGACCCTCTCGGAAACTTACTACCAAAGATGAGTTTCTGATGGTGCTTATGCGACTCCGCCTTGATCTGACCATTCAGTTACTGTCTTTGCTTTTTGGCATCATCCCCAGCACATGCTCGCAGATCATTACAACGTGGATTCGCTTTCTTGCACTGACTCTAAAGCCCCTCATTGTTTGGCCAAGCAGGTCTACGATCTCGGCAAATATGCCAAAACAGTTTCGAGAGAAGTGCCGCAAGCTTCGGTGTATTATAGATTGCACTGAAATTTTTATTGAACGACCACGTGCATTGGACTTGCAGGCACAAACATGGTCAGACTACAAAAAACATAATACAATAAAATTACTTGTCGGAATAACGCCTAATGGCCATATATCATTTTTATCTAAAGTGTATGGTGGTAGAGTGTCAGATGTTTATATTGTTCGAGAAAGTGGCTTTCTTTCCCTCCTTGATGCCCATGATGTTCTGATGGCAGATAGAGGATTTCCTATCCAAGAGGACTTAATGCTTCAACATGCTTCTCTAGAGATACCGCCCGGTGCTCGAGCAAATCGCCAAATGTCAAAAGAAAAAGTTGAGAAAACGAAAAAGGTTGCAAATCTGAGGATCCATGTCGAGCGCGCAATTAATCGCTTGAAGGATTTTAAGATCCTCAACAATACAATGCCTCTCACCTTAGTGCCAAGTGCCGATGATATTTTGACGATATGCTCGGCACTGGTCAATTTACAACCTGACCTTGTCAAGTAGGTGGTATCACTAGAGAAGATGTTTGAATATTTAGTCACCTCAAATTGGAAATCCACATAAACAAAATAAAAAAAGAGGACATTGTCCTTTGAACCTGTAACTTCTTACTTTTAAATGCAGTCTATTTTAAATTCCATAATGCAGAGAAAAAACATTGACTTTAATTTGAGCCATACCGTAACTTTCTAGCATTTTTCGTTGTAACACTCTTATGGATTTTTTAAAGGCCAAAAATCCTTAGATTTTGAATATTTTCATGATCTGGCAACCCATATTGAAAATGTTATTATTATCGCATGAAATGTAATCAAATTGCTACCAATATTTGTGTATTTATTATGATTTTGGTGAAGCTTGCTTAATATCAGTGTTCTTTTTAATTCATTATACAATCTTTTCAAGGGCCTTTTTTCAGAAATTTGGCTCACTGTTGAAAAAATAAATAAATAACTAAAAAGATATCACTGTCCTACTTTTCACTGTAATACCAGCCATTTTTTCCTTGTGGCACCCTCCACATGTGTCACATGGAACAAAAGATTCTTCTTAGCAATGGATAACGACCAGACCGCTTGTTAGATCCATAAGTTGGTCTTGTCATTACATTCATGAATCTGTTTTACCATGTGACATTGTTGGAGGGTGCCACTAAGATAAAAGCTAGTATTTATCTGTGTGAACCTGCTTATTCTCTACATGCAGGCAAGTGTAATGGTGATAGTGTTAACAGTCCTCTGTTGGATTACCGTAGAATTGCACTTAGTAGAAGCGCATATTTTATAAAAATAAATGTCACACATTTTGGCTTAATCATTAAAAACACTTTGGAAAACCATTCTTTCCATATTGTCCCTTGTAGTGTAATGCTAAGTTGGCTCTGTGCTAACACCATTTCTCATAAAAGAGAAAAAAAGTTATGTTGTCCTTTTATGCCCAATATTAAAAAATTTGGTTGGTGAAAAGAAAAAAATCCAGAACCTGCATTTATGTATTTTAGGGTCGGTTGGGAAAGGACAAAATATCTTCTTTTTTTTTGCCTTATATTAGTTCACACTTGCAAACTAATGGAAATTCTTAGTTTGTTTGTGTGTGTGCGTGTGTGTGTGTGTATGTGTGAGAGAGAGAGTGGCATGAGTGTTTGTGAACATGTGTGTTTGTGTGTCAATTACGCATGTATGGAATCTTGCGTATCTATATTTCAGACAGTATGGGTGCATGTTAAAGGGAATGCTACGTGGCATATTTTCGCCAGTTTGATTTATCAGACACCAGTTGGACTAGAGTTTGCCGAGACAGCTGCCACAGTGGTACTAGCCAAGAAAACTTTTGGCACAAGATCCAGAACCTGGCAGAAATGGCACTTCCTTGAATTTCCTGTTGCATTCCCTTTTAGCCTGTTCACATACTGTATGGGCAACCTGGAAGGGAGGGGGGGGGGGGGGGTGCCAAATGGGGTGACATTACATGCGACAGGAATCAACAATACAATTTTTTTTTCATGCTGACAGGGAAGCATTTATTTATAATCTGACAAAGTCAATATAAAAATATACAATATTGTCATATTTACAAATGTTAACATCTCTGTATAACCACCATTATTAATTATGAAAAAAAAAATCTAGGTTGGCTAGATGTCTCATAATCACGTCACCAAGAAAAATTATCATGTGACCTTGTAAAGCCTTTTATACCGGGTGTACCAGAAAAAAAAAGAAAAAAAAAAGATCAACTCGTTACACTTGTGACTGACACAAAACAAAAAATTAGAAAAATCTATTTTTTTTCTTCTACTACACCACTTTTACAAAGAAATATAGGCAGTGAAATCAAATAGAATAAGTTGCTTTTGATAACTTTCCCATGGGTCATACAGCAAGGAATTTATTCTGCATAATTATAACAGGCTTCACGTTGGATTTTCTTTGTAAGGAGAGTGACTCAATGCATCCTAAAGTGAATCATAGCTACTGTTTTACTATTTTGGAACTGACCAAGGGAGATAATAGTCAATCATTGTAAGAAAAAATGAACTAAAATGAGGGTTTACCAATACTTCAGGGCAACTTGGTATAATCAAGGATGAAAGATGGTGTGATTTTTTTTAGTACACTCAAAAGCAAAATATCAACCTTTCAGTTTTGTGAAACGCTCTCAGAAGTAGATGAAGATAATGCAATTTTCTGCAACACTAATTCTGGTGCGAGATAATCTCTGAAGAAGTGCTCAGCAACAACCACTGTTCTGTCCCAAAATTCACTGTCAGCACAGATTCGTTCAAGATGATATCCTCCTTTTGTATACACAAAAAAGTCACACCATCTTCGTCCAGTAATTCCAAGTTGGGCTTGAATTTGAAAATAGTAGCTGTGATTTTCTTTCAGATGCGTTGAATCATTCTCCTTACAAAGGAAATCCAAGTTGTCAGCTGATGGCTCATCAAGAGCAATCGACCTAGGGCATTTAATTTCAAGCAAGCCTGACTGGCAACAACTACATGAAACTAATGCATCTGGTGATGCCCCTAAAAACACTTTGTTTTTACAAATGAACAACCCACACTCTTTGACATCAATATCTTGGTGTCCTTTTTCTTTCTGAATTGTTTCATACATGTCCCTCGCTATGGGCTCCATAATTCTCCCATACTTTAGGTTTGGGAGATTAGGGTTTACAGTTTCATACCCCATCAGTTTTCGGATTAGTGGACGTGGATCCTGACTACGATTCGATGTTTTATCACTCAGAGTCTCTTGTCTGGAGATGACTGATTTTACATTTGATGCTGTGATCATTCCGCAGCGAAAATCTGTCCAATTATCATTCTTGGCTTGGCCCCTTGTCCTCTCCTCGATAGCATCTGCATGTTCCTGTGAATACACTGGAAGTTCCTCCAGAAAACTTTCAACAGATGCCGCTCTATTCGCTATGCTGCGCAAACTTTCAATGTCCAAGTCCTGACTGGTTTCAACTTCAACTTGTCGTCCCAGGTTGAAGTTCTCCTCAGGCGAAAAATTTGATTCCGACTTTTGACCACTTACTTCATCCTGAAGGTAGCGGAATACAGTTGACTTTTTACAACTTGGGTACAATTGCATTCAGAAGACCCTTAGCTTGTGATGCCTCACTGATGGATGACCGAATTGGGTTGAACAATCGCTTTGCTGTTTTGTTGATTACTCTTTGCTGATTTTCTTGATTGCTCTTTCCTATAGGGATTTTTAAAAAGAAAGAAGAAAAAAAAGAAGGGTATTAAAGGAAAAAAGGACCGTCTCGCTCATGAGGTGTTATAAGTTTAAATTGTCATGCCTTCATCGCAAAGTGGCTGAAGACGTTTTGTTCTTTGGTTACTTACTTTTTCATGTATATGGTATGTTTTAATATTCAATATGTAAATATATTGTTTTCAAGTGAACACTTCAACCTCTAAAGGTACCACTGAGCAAGAAGAAAAACAGCCAAGTGGAGTTGAACAAGAGAAGAAAGATGCAGAAGATTTAGCTATTGATCCAATGGAAGATGGAATGGCTCAAGATGGTCAACACATGGATGACTCAGCAACACCGCATGTGGACTACCAGGTAGAAAAGGAGGATGAGGGGAAGGATTCGGTAGCTCATGATGTTGATAAAGACGAGGATGTTGAGATGGAGGAGATAGAGGAAGAACAGCAGGAAGCCTCAAAGAATGGAGAAGAAGGACTGTGAGAAATTGACAAAAGTGTGGATGTCCCACATGTTCCTGAAGCAGTAGAGACATCTGTTGAAGAACAAGGAACCAAAGAAAAGGAGTTAGAGGTGGTTGAAGCGGACGAGTCTCATAAAGTCAAAGGAGCATCAGAAGATGCTGCTGTCAAGGAACAAACAAGAGACATCTCTACCTTTGAACAAAGGTCAGCTGATGAAATCCTTGAACGAAAGCCGCCTGAGAACATCCTGGAAGATAAAATGTCCATCCTTGCTCAGTTCCTGCACAAAGAAAATGTCAACAGTGAAGCAGACACTGTTGTAGACTGTCAAGGAATGCACAACCCAGGACAGGACGATCACCAGCAAGATCAGCTAGGGCACAACAGAAGAAACACAGTACCATCTCAACAGATCAAGGTGCAGTGAGTGGCAGCATGGATGCTACCTCACAGGGCATGAAGGAAATTGGAAGGAGAGATCCATACGAGTTCACGGAATCACAGTCAAACAAGACCCCAACTCCAATGAGAGAGCGGACAAGGAAACAAGATGTGGCAAGCAAGGAGAGTCTACCCACAAGAAGTAGTTTTATTAAAATGTTTTACCTTTGCCCTTTGACCTTTAACCTTTACCCAGAGCCAGCCATCAGCAGTGAGTTGCTTCGTGAGACCAAGGAGAGTCCTAGTAAGAAACCGACATCGGTGTTTAGCACGGTGCAGGAAGCCAAACAGGCTACAAAGAAGACAAGACCAAGTAGTCATCAGAGTCATATTCATGGATCCATTTTTGAAATATGAAATGGTCCTATAATTTTATTTTTATAAGTTCATATGACATCTCATTATACTGTTGGCCTATTCAATCTCAGATAAAGAGAAGATGCAGATTCTATATTCAACTCACCAGAACTTTCTTTGCCATAGTTAGGTTTCACCCAATCCATCTCCGACACCGGGATTCCATGAAGGACTGCTCCTGCACCTCCACTGTACACGTTCCAGCTGCAGACCTTTGAAGTGCATGGTAGATTTCGGCTTTGGGACACACCAGTCATAAAGGCATTATCAACCTTGAATATCAATGCTGCGACGTGATTGCAAGTGGACCCTAGGCTGAAACAAACAATAAAAAATATGGGGAAAAATAAATTATTGATTCTTGGTTGAGATGGGGGGGGGGGGGGGGAGGGGGGGGGGGAGTGGACAAATAAAAAAATGTTGAAATTGATTCATATTAAAACAAAAAAAGAGGGTTGTTTCTGGCCTTTGTCTCTCGTATTTTCATGTCTCTCGGAATCCTGGACGGAGCCGTCTGTTTGTTTTTGAATTTTGTAGATAGACTTAGCCTAGATCTAGTCTGATATTGTGTAGATCTAGACTCTAGCTTGGTTTTTATTTTTCAACGTTCGGCTTGTAACATAGATCTACAGTATTTTCATTTTCAAGAAGGTATTTGAGTTAAATTTTGAAGTTTTGTGATCATGCCTTACCCTGCAAAACAGCTGCAATATGCTCGAAGGATTTTTCCTGATGCCTTGTCAAATGCTACCCAAACATCATGGGGAACATTCTTCACAGCTTGCGACGGCGTACATTTAGTCTTTAGAACACACACTGTGCTTTCCTTGCAGATCTCATGAAAGAAAATTTCATGCAGCCACTTGCTTTTAAAGTACGAGTAGGCTTTGCCTTCTTTGTAATCAGACAACAGTCTATCTCTCAGTGATGTTGGTATCTGCTCGTTATCCTTTCTTCGCTTACTTAAGCTCGGTACGCTGGTACATGGAGCATCGTTCAGCAGCCATTCAGCAATCTCGAAATAGCTCACGGGGGGCCAAAATCTCACACCTTCTTTTTCTGAAATCCAGTTATTAATCTCGACAAGGGGGTCTGGAATTCTTTTCCCTTCAATGTTTAAAAGTTCTGCGTATTGATCCGATCTCAATCTGTCTTCTTCCACTTCGGTCTGTTTCACTTTGTATCCAAGCTGTACAGCGCTGAATGCGAGAGCCTGTAGTTCAGCCTTTCTACCCACGGTTTTCAGTCCTCTTTCGCGGAGAAATGCCTGCAATTGCTTCACATTTAACTGCTGAATTTGTTCAAGACTAAACTGAACATCATTCCCAGCCATTTTAAGTTATAAAAAATGGTCCAATATCCACTATTTTGTGAGTTAAAACTTAAAAGAGTAAAATGTTGGCGATAACGCCACTCTCTCTGTGCACTCGGCGTGTGTGCTATTCACTGCGTAGCTATGGGAACGCTCTTTGTTTATCTCCAGCCGAGCCGAGAATCTATCCCACAATGCACCGCGCGCTGAGATAGCGAAAGGGCTTATAGGTATTACGTAAGTATTGACGCCCATGGCTAAAGGACAAGTGGAGTGGGCCGGGTCCTAAGTAGGTCCACGATCGGATTTCACGATTTACCAATCTTGCCACAACTCGTCCACAATATTGGTTCGGGTCTCCATTTCCTCAATGCGAGGATCATGAGTTCGATTCCCAATAATTGCATGTGTGTCTGTCAACATGACATTGTTTGCACATGAAACAGTTTTATTAGTGTCTTATCATTATTAGCATCCTCGTGGGTACTCTTTGGTTTTTATGCTCCGCGAGTAGACAAACATCAACACTATCATGACTATAGATAGCATGGAACTCAGTGACCGGGTTCCCGTTACTACAGTGCTTAGAAACTGCTACTGTATATTTAACTCTGTATACACGTAATGATATAATATGAATATCAATTATTTGGCAACATTCTAATGGGAGAACTATGTCATGTGGGGTAGAATAACATGTTTTAATAATTACTATGGATCGAAGAATGTTTTTGTTTATTTTTGTTTGTCTTTTTTGGAGAGATGTTTATTTTCTGTCGAACGTTCTCGGCCCTCCGTCAAAGATTTGCCCAATAAAAGGTAAACCTTTGCGTGGTAGCGAGGGCCAAATCAGATGAGGTAGACAATTCACAAAACAAAATGCAAACGGACATGCAATCGGGTGTTATGTATTCATTTATTGTATCTACATGGAGTGATAACAGAGTGGGGGATGGGGAAGAGAAAGAGGAAGACTCTCCCAAAAGGAGAAAGTGCTGATCTTACCTATATTATGACAATATTAAACTCCTATGGAACATTCAGGAGGTTTAACCTACCAAGTACCAAAACAATGTAATGTTCAAATGGCGGTATGGTATGGTGTGTTAAGAAGTCTTCATCCCAAGGCATAGATCAAAACCAGATAGACGGAAGAATACACGGACACCCGGAAATGTAGGGACATAGTCCAATTGCATTATTTGTAACTGGCTAAAATATTATTAAACGGAGTGGAAGAAGTGCACTTCATACACTAATTGATTTCAGAGTGTCTAGTTCCATCGTGCACTATAAACAGAACAACTCATCCATCTGTCCTGCATACAACAATGTCAATCGATTGAAGCTCCTTGTCACTAGAATATCCACATCTCGATAGTCCATGAACTTCAGCCAACCTTGTCTTCTTTCCACTTGTGTTGCGATTTTGTTGGCTATCATCAACGGTGCAGTACACGTTGCCATGTAATACACCTGTTTCGTGTCTCTGAGAGACTTTCACCCTCCTATATACTGCTACTGTCTTCTCCTCTCAGACAGGATGGTATATTATGGTATCAGATTATTCCGGGACGGTTGCTTAGTAAATGAACGCTGGGGAACGGATGAAGGTTGGTTCACAATATATACAGGAAGAGGGCTCTGTGATTCCGCCAGACTGTAATCACTGCTGGACTTGGTGCAAATATTTTCTTCTGTATGTCTTCATAAATCTTCCACGAAACACACCCTAAAGGAGAAAGTGCACATCAACAGGACAGACAGGACTAGTAAGCTCCACTGGAAATAGTTTGTCAGCAGGGATCCCGATGCAAATCCCTCAATCGCAATTGATGGTCCAGGTGAGAAATAATGTGCCTTTGTTCTCTTGTCTTCTGTGTCTGACGGATTAGATGAAATGTCAGTCGTAGAAAGTGAGAGGCTATCGTCATCCAGTGTAGGCGCGGTGAGTTTCAATACCAGCACTCTCTCATTCGGATCCAAATATATATGTAATATTCTCCACATTCATTCAGTTTTGACTGATGAGTCAGCTTGAACGTAAAGCACAACTGTTTTCCACACCGTTCAAAGCCAAACTGAAACTGATTTGGTACACTCGAATGACAGGTAATGTTACATACATTTTTTGAAACATAGTACTCTCCAGAGAAACACCATCCATTGGCAATGCATTGCCCAATCGTAACATTGTATCTACTCCATCCAGTTTCACTGGTTGGTCCTAAAATTCCACTCATGGTACAGTTCGCAGATATCTCATTTATCGGTGATGCTGTCTCTCTGACAGACGAACACTGGAATGGGTCTAGCGCAGAGATGTGCTGCGGAATCAGTGTTAGAAACATAAGCAGTGAGCCCGGTGACAATGAAACCATGACTATTTGTTAGTTTATAGACCAGTGGAAAGAAGTGCCTGAATGAAACAGATTAAAGATTTTCAGAACAAAAGTTCAGACGATCGTGTTTGATTGTGAAGATGCATGTAACACTACATCATCGTGGCATGAAAGTCGACTACTAGTAATCGACTTCGTATAGAAGACGGAGTGAGCAAAATGGTCGAAATTCTTTCCGTGAAAGGCTTCATCGCTTACCGAGGGAGACGACACATACGAATATATTGTGACTCATTTTCATGTCAATTGTTCTCCAAACTTCAAAAATGACGAATCAATTTAACTACTTATTATTGTCTTTATGAGTTTTAGAAAGGATGAGTTGTTGATAATGGACACATATCAATTAATGTTAATCACGCGACAAACGTTTAAGAAAATGTTGCAAGAAATCGAAGTTTCTAATCTATTAATCAAAATGTCATAATTTACATAATGTAATTTATCCGTAAATGCACTCAATTAAAAGTCATGAACCAAACTAGATATTTGAGACAAGTGTTCTCTCACAAAACATTAAATTATGCCCAAGGGGCCAATCCATGAGACGAGTGCAATGCAGGGGTGGGTATAAATTTAGATGGTAAACCACCAACACTTGGGTAAAGCATGTAAAGTGCATCACATATTCGGGCAAAACATTCTTATCGAGGAGATGAAAACGCTGGAATTTTCGGCAAGATTAGTACATTATTTGGTAAAATACGGAGTTAACTATTTGGGTGAAAATCTGTATTTCTCTCTCGGCAACAATGTTCCTGTTTTCACCAAATGGTGGGCAAAAGCCAAACAAAGTGAGAGACAAATAAAATAGGCAGACAATTTGTTCAGCTAGTGTGCGATATAGACATGCAATGTGGTGTTATGACTTCCTTTCATCTGTTCATTGGTATCTCCCAATTGTGAGCAAACGGGGCAGATTGGGTTACCCCAATTGCCTTAACGCAATCATCGGAGCCGTGAGCCACTGGCTGGAATATTCTCAATTGGAGTGAAATAAGTGCACTTCATGTGCTGGGTTGATTGCAGAATTATACCAATATATTCTACTAGAACCGTGACTTCCCGAATAATTTTCGCCAACGTTGACTGCATCACATTCATGACATTGCAACCACTCTCTTACATTTCCACTTGATCCTAACACTATTCTTAAAGTGTTAAGATTAAGTGAAATCGTCAATCAAAGAACATTTGCCATTACCATTACTAAGACCAAACTTCGTAATTAAATTTAGTAGAAAATTGCAAGTTTATAAGCGTACACGCATTCTAATGTGTTGGGGTAGTTTAATGCACATGGTGAAACAAATACTTTACAGACCCCTGTGCAAGTGTAAATTTACGCAGGATAATACATTATACACCAGCAAACAAGTACATATTTAATGAACTATTTGTATTTACACGTGAAGCTTGTATTTGATAGCATTGTAAAGCTATGTTCTATTTTCTATTAGATATAACATAGTGAGCACTTTGCCCTTAACATAATTAATACAAAAAACATTAAGAGCGCAAAAAAGGGAATGATTATTGTACAGAGATTAACATTGACGACTTCAGAAAATACACAAGATTTTAAAAAACATTCAAAACATACATAAATGACATGCTCATTAAATTTCAAGTAAAAATGAATTAACAATTATTACAAATAGTAACGCAAATTATGTTGAATAAGGGTCATTAACTTAATTTCCATATCTAAACAATTCGTCGCCTAAAGTGTTATGAATAACTTCTTAATGATGAATAAGTATTGTATTACTTGCACCTTGTATTTCTGATATTCTATATCGTATTGGAAACATTTTCAAAGTACATCTGGTAATATGACCTATGTGAAATGTTCATATCATTTTATTAATTTTAATTGTTATTAACATCATTATAATTAAACTATTAATCATGTTAATAGTGTTATTATCATCCAAACCATAATTATTCCATTTTAATTCTCAGTATACTAAGTATCATCATAATTAATGTCATTAGTAGTAGCAAAAGTGGTAGTTGCATTATTTAAAATATTATTAGTTTACTTCCTCAGTCATCGCGTCGGGTAATGGGGTTATTCTATACTAAATATTTCATAATTTTGTTTTGTTTCAATGTAAATGCAGGCAATACTAATTTACTCTCTTTTCAAATGGATTGAGGAATACGAACTGTAAGCGCCGTTCACAGTTTGATAGCAATATTTACAACATATTACAGAACAGAGTTATAATTCCCACACATTACTAAAACAAAAATATTTTGTTTAATGAAATACTACACAAGGAAAGTGCGTAAGTGTACAATAACTTTTACAATCGTGTTTCTGTCATCTCACTCTACCTATCCAACTTAAGTGGTTGAGACAATTTTAATCAAAATATTATTCAAGATATTGAAAACGTTTTAAATTCCTTTTGCTAAAATCAACCAACTGTTTGTTCTTGTTTCAACAATCTAAGGCCTTAAGGCGTGCCAAAATTGTTTTTAGCAATTTTCGACTTTTTACAATCCTTCACGACAAATCAGAAAGCATTCGTTAATCGAAACTTTGTTTTTATTTTTTTTCGCGACGGTGATTTATGCTCGAGTGAATTGTATTCTATACTTTCTCTATTTAGCAAACAACATGCTGAAATAATTTTGAATAACATAATATTGAAATAATTATAACAGTAAAACGTGCATCTGCTATGTCTTGAAATATTTCTCAATATCACAAACTCGATCCTATAATGCGTATAATACGTGCAAAGGGTGGTTTAATATGTGATAGCCAGTGCAATCATGATTCTCATTATTTTACCTACATTGCTTTTTTGTAACCTGTGACGACAGATCGGAATGTATTAAACAGTGATTTGAATCTTTAATCAAAGATAATTAGTAATCGCACTAACACTGCCGTCTCATATGATAACATTGTCCATCGCGACTGCATTTTGTGCAATGGAATCTTATTCTGCTTTGCAAATAATCAACAACACGCTGAAGTTATTTGGAAGAGCAATAAACAGTGGCAAACCCTCCCTTACCCTGTCCTTACCCAACCTAGTTCACAATACATGTAACAGAAAATATAGTTCAATTATTATAAAGGTTGGTTCGATACATTTGGTAGACAGTGTATTTAATCACTTCTATGCGTTATGCGTCACGTGTCATACCAAGAATGTCGTAATCCGATGACGCGAACAGATCATCCAAATCCAAGGAAACAACCTCCTTTATTTCTTTCGGGATCTGTCGGGACATGACATCATGGGCGGCGTTCTCCATCTTGACATTTCTGCCATCACGAGCAAGAGGAAGCTGTTTATACGATGCAATCTCCTCAGCATCTCCATCACGACGAAGATGATCATATAAATCAGATGAAGATTCATATCCAGTGAGATATGCGGCACTCGCTCCTCTGGAATCAGAAGTGAGTGCGCCATCGGCATGATCGGTGTACTTAGCAGCACGGTCGGTAACAATAGGAGAGCGAGAAGGGATGGAATAGAAAGCCAAGTCAGGTCCTCCATCGGCAGAAGTTGCGCCAACGAGGTTTTCATCAGTGACAACAGGAGTTGGGTTGGAATAGATTGCCAGTTCAGCGACCGTAGATATGGTAGAGACGTTGGTTGTTTCCCGGAGAGATCGTGTCGGAGAAGCGGTACCTGATGATGCCATGAAGTATTCTTGCTTCTTGACCAATGGAGGACCCTTTATCTTCCAACTGTCAGTCACTGCATTTGGTGTGTTTCAGTAGATGTCAAGCAGTTTTCAAATCATTTGTTTTTTGTATTTAAATGTTTTCTGTTACATTCCAATACAATATTATTACTTAGAATATTAATTATCTTAGTAAAAAACTACAAACAATATCTTGAATATCATTTTATTAAAATGTTTCTCTTGACCGAATTCCGGGAGATGCATTATACGCCTATGAGATAACGAGAGCTCATTGTTGCACTCCTCATAGTTAGTGTGACGTTTCCATTGATGAGCAACGTGTTGATCTTCCGTAGTAGATCTGGAAACCTTATTTGTCTTGTCTTCTCCGGGACGTGGTGTGAGGTTCTTGATAGGCTTGGCGTACAGGCATGCAGCATCATCTTCACGTGTAAGACCTAGATGATCTAACAAACCTTGATGCATGCCATATGACGGGTCACTGGTTGTCAAAGATGAATCAATACCATTGTCATCGGAATTAGAACCTCCATATTTCGCTTGTTCAGCTATGAACCTTGTTTTCTTTCTAGAAGACGCCTTTCCACTTTTGACGCAATTTGGTTGGATATCATCAACGGAGCAGTATAGGTTGTCATGATGACCACCCTTGCCAAGTTCCTGAAAGCCCACCAAATCGCTCCCACCTTCTCCTCTCAGACCGGAGGGTATCTCTGGCACACTCCTCTCAGATGCCTCCGGAACGGTAGAGTAATGCTGGGAGGCGGTTGGAGGTTGTACCACCACCCTTCCAGAAAGGTTCCTCTGATTCAAATTACTCGCAACATTGCTGAAGGACTGTTCATATGTTATTTCTCTCATACTGGTCATTGCAATCCCTCCATCGTCATTTGGACTACCAACCTGCTTCCTTTCGAGGCATTTGCTCCGGCATATCTTCAAGAGACATCCAAGGTGATATACTCCAAATGCTAAGGTGCAGCAAGATGTAGCTGTCAGTGCAAGGATAATCAACAAGAGATACTTAGATGGGAAATTGCTCAAAAGAGATGTTGATTTCACTACATTGATACTCGGCACTGCCTGGCTTGGATCAAAATCTGCGTTTAGTGATGAAGAAATCTGCGTTGTTGGTGGAGGTCGCGTATCTGGTGGAATTTTACTTTCTTCATCCGTATAGAGGGATGCATGTCGTTCACTCACACGTGTCTCTGTCGGTGTTTTACTAGGTATATCAGTGGCTGAATGTGAGGGGCTATCGTTATCCAGTGTAGGTGCGGTGAGATTCAATACAAGCACCTTCTTATTCGGATCCAAATCAATGTAGTATTCTCCACAATCACTCAGAGATAGTTGATGTATCAACTTGAAAGTGAAGCAAAATTTCGTTCCACAAAATTTGAATGTAAAATCAAATTTGTTCGAGTTACTTGATGAACAAGTTACATTGCAGGTATAATTTGTAGAATCTTTCAAATAGCCGGGTGTGTAACACCATCCATGCGAATGACATTGTCCAATTGTTTTGTTATATCTACTCCATTTGATATCATGAGTTGATCTCAGCCATTCAGTGTGTGTACAGATAACAGATATGTCGTTGATCCTTGATTCTGTTTCTCTGACAGGCGAACACTGGAATGACTCCATAGCAGCGACGTGCTGCGGAATCACGACAAGAAGCAAAAACAGTAAGTATGAAGACAACGGCATCATGACGAATGCTCAGTTTATAGACAGGTGGAAAGCAGTGTCTAATTGAAACACAAGTTGTCCGAAAAGAACAAAGGCTCAGAAGATTGTGTACAGTTATGAAGATGCAAGTAGCACTGACGGATTGTGGCATGACAATCAACAAACTGAGTAGGAATAGAAGGCAGACAGAGCAAATATTCTAATTCTTTCCATGAAAGTCGTCATCGCCCTACCGAATGAGACGACATAAAGAAGATATGGTGACTCATAAAAGATATATCATATCAAGTGCTTTCGAAACCTTCAAAAACTTATCCATTAAAATCCATTAAAATAATTGTTATTTATTGTCTTTTGGAAAGTACGAATCGTTAAAAGGAACACATTATTTTTAATTAATGTCGATCGCGCAACAAACGTTCAAGAAAATAAAGAAAGTGTAGCAAGAAATTGCAGTTTCTAATCTCTTGTTTAATAATCATTAACGCATGTAGTTTATTCGTAAATGGAATCAAAAGTCAATACCGAAACTTGATATTTGAGACAATTGCTTGCTTTAGAAAAACCCATGAATTAAGGACAATTTGAATGATATTACACATACATATATTAAAAAAAATATAGATTCATTATTAAAGATCAAGTACAAAGTGCGTGAACTTATTACACAGAAAGTGTCAAGTGATGTCAATATAAATAAGTATTAGTGAATATATTATTCATTGCGGATATGGCATCAGAAAAGATATCGCTAGTGATATTCGTTTGTCTCGCAATGTGGTCAACAAGGAATCTTAAGAGATCACGACGTTTCGTGCGCCGCTGCAACACTTCGTCAGGTGTGATACAAATGTAATGCAAGCATGGGACACGCCATTGATTCCGCCTAATAGGCCAGCCGAGACAGCGGCCCATGAATCTGCCCGAACATCCGGCACCGACACGCCATTGATTCCGCCAAATAGGCCAGCCCGAGATAGCGGCCCGCTGATTGGTTGAACATGCCATTGTTCCCGCCGAGCAGGCGAGCCAGCCAACCGGTCCGCTGATTGATCGAGCGCCCGTGCGCACCGACCAATAGGCCTTGTCCGTTATTGACCAATTAGGAGCGTTATCGCTCATACGGCGTAGCGCGCTGCGCTACCCGTGGGGTATATATTCCCATGCTTGCATTACATTTGTATCACACCTGACGAAGTGTTGCAGCGGCGCACGAAACGTCGTGATCTCTTAAGATTCCTTGTTGACCACATTGCGAGACAAACGAATATCACTAGCGATATCTTTTCTGATAAATAAGTATTGTTCCTATGTGGCCTTTACGCAATATATACTTACAATAGCTACTTATTAAGGGGTTTTCGAAATCCTCAACATTTACTTGAGCTCTAGTGGTTCTCACATCCTCTTTGTATCTGTCTACCTAAAGAAGCATATGACAAACTTTGGTCTTTAAAATATATCTTCCGTCAACAAAATACACATGTATGTATAATTGAAGTATTCAGATTCGAAATTTTCTACCGGATAATTATACCTGTGTACCAAATCAGTTCAATGAAAATCGATCACATGACAATCATGTATCCTGGAATTTTCGCACATCACTCAGTGGACATATCACAAAATGCACATGTTATTAACAAAATGTCCGCAAAATTACGAGATTCCTTTAACATAATCTAAATCTCTTCACATTATTTATGTTATGTTAATAATCGCCTTAAATATGTCAAACATGAGCAAACAAGTTAATTAGGACTAGGATACTTGATCTTGATCACGTATCACTCAGTTGTGGCAATGTACACGTCTTTACGTTCTCGCATCTCCAGAAAGCTCAGATTTCTCAAAAATGTAATAATGATGGGAATCTGGAAGCGAATCAACGATTTGGGCAGCCGATGAAATGTACTCCACGTTTGTCTCAGAACATGCAGATGGTGATCCAAGATCAGGCACACAGAGGTGGTTGTATCCGATCATGTCTATAGCTGGGATACCGATCGTATCTGCATCCGTACTTCCGTGTTTCTTGATAGTCGCGCAAGAGCTCTTCTCTGGTGTATTTCTGCCACAGAAAGGTGGGATGCTCGGTGCTTCGTTGTGTTTGTTCGAGTCTTCATTTGTTATACCTTTTCTTCTGATGATGTTGCTGTCTGAATTCGTTCTTCGTAGGTTTCTCGAAATGTGTGTTTGATTGGTGAAAGCAGTGTTACATGTCTTGGTAACCATTGTTACATTCAGCGGGAGGGACAAGCGCCGTCTGCAGGTGTGCTTGTCATCGGGATCCGAGAACAGAATTCGGCTATCGGACAAGTCGGATGGAACTTTGATTGTTATGTCTCTGCCTCTCTTGATACACTTGCAGCTATCATTGCTCCAAAGCCGTGTGCTCTCTAAAAAGTGACTTAGGGTGTCGTCGTTGTTTCCAGAATCATCTACGTTTGGAAGTAATGGCAACGGTCGTATTGTTGTTGGCAATCGACAGGACTTCATTGGCTTTGCGTATAGCGTATCAATATCTTTGTCGGTTTGCTTAATTTCCAGGTTCTCACGCGGATCTCCGTATGTACTTAATTTGCCAGTCACCCCCGCGTGACACGCGCTGCAGTCGAATTCAGATGACGGGCACATCGGGGGCCCATCTGGACTGATGTTCTTTGACCCTGGCACATTTGCACCGTCATATTTACAGCGACGTTCCAAATCATCAACCGTGCAGTAATCGCTTTCCACATCGATTACCGCGTCATTCACCACAGAGCATGTGTAAGGAACGTGGTTTCCGCGATAGTTGCTTACAGGTAGCTGTTCCCGCGCGTTAGTAGGCACATTGTTACAGGCCCCTAAATCAGATGATACATGTCCCTGACGTTGACCATTTGCTCGGCTCTGTGATGATTCGTTTGATGCGAATGAAGTTGTTCTCATTGGAATTGCATTCAAATCATTCATAATATCATCGTCATCATCATCGTCATCGGAAGGCCTATGGTTGAATCGACTGCTCTCTGCTTCACGGTATCCTGCTATTAACTTCAACATCTTTTTCCAAAATATACATAGTGACACAATTATTAAACAAGTGAAAAATAAGAACATAGCTACAAATATGATCATGAATAATATGTTAAAGTTCTGACGATTGTAGAATGTTTCTTTTGTAGCACTATCGTCAGTATCAGCTGTATCATTTACGTCATTAGAGAATAGAAACATGGTTGGTGTTTGCAAAGGGTTCGGAGGGTCTGCTTGAGCATCTCGAGTGTCGCACTGGAAGCTTAATACTATCATTTGGTCCGATGAATACTTGTAAAGGATCCTGATGACAGAACAACCATGGGATACGTTGTAATTGACCTGGAGCCTAACAAGAGACTGAACTTTTACGCGATCGTTCAGCAGTCTGCCACAGATGATAACTGCTTCGCTTGTTTCTATATTAGATGAGTTAAAACTTATTTCTTTCTCTGAGCTCGTCAACTGCATTAATCCGTGGCCTCTTGTAAGCAAAAACACCACAGGATTTTCTCTTTTTTTTCCGCATTCGACAGTAGCGTTATGCAGTGTTATTTCTTGAACTGTAAATGAGCAAGAACCTTTCTGGTCTTCCCTTCCAGTGACAAGGCATCTATTAGGAATTATCTTGGTCAGAAAATGTTTATTGAATTCGTAAATTGACTTTGTCGAAACGGTGACAATTTTGTCTGATTTTATACTGGTGTTCTCTATTGGTGTGCCTATTTTGTTTGAGCTCAACGTGCGATTTCCATACATCAGACTAAGGTGTGTGTTTGTATCGTTGAAGTTCATCCTACAATAAAATTCAAGATCTCTCATATCTCTTAAGACAACAGCACATGTTGGCCCATCACTAATTGAAGGATAGACGCGTAGACTGATATAAGATATAAACCATTCTGTTGGAGTACCTAAGGATGTGTTGTTCGTTAGCCACACAAAATATTTACCTCCGTCGTCTTTTGACACAACTTTCATATCTAAGGAGAATTTCTGATCTTCCAGATGTATTTCATAAAGATCAGAACTATCACATTCTTGAATTGTGCAATTTCCTAGTATCCGACTACCTTTTATCCACATCACAGTCTCTCCAGTTTGTAGCTGTCGATCTAGTCTGCAATGAATTGAAAACTGCGTTCCCTGCATCGCATATTTTGTATTCCTCGTTTTGCAGGATAGTGACTCTGTCTGCAGGAATAACATGGATGCGATTAGCAAAGTCATCCAAACCCCATGGAGATCCATGTTCGTGTATTTGGTACATTAACACAGAGATCAGAGCAGATTACAAATATATAATTATATCGAGTATGATTGATTATAATGGCAGTTAACAGTAATTTTTGCAAGTGCCTCTCAGAGGCACAGTTTTAATAATGTCCGTGACACGCGATGAAACGAAACGATAGCGTATGATGAAGAAACAGTCCAGCCAACAATGGCATAGGCGTTAATCTCACCATCCTGCCAGCTGTAAAATCTTGAGATTTTAATTTCGCCCATTCTCTTATGATTGATTATACATTGTAAGCTTAGTTTTGTTTATGTTTTCGGTTTATTGAAGTGATACTGATAATGATCACTGATAATTGCGAAGCTACAATAATAGAGGATATTATACTGCGCATTACAAGTGTAGAAAGACGAGGATAACTTCTTTTTAAATAAACAAGCTTCTTTATGTAAGGTCATATTTTTTCTCAAAAGTACATTATACTTGAATTATTTGGTTAAAAGGGATTTAGTAACATTGTCTAACTACTCAAAACTTCCTTGGAACTCTAGTGGTTCTCTCATACCTTGTCATATTCAATTGACAATAAAAGCACGGGACAGGTTTCGGTTTGTCAAATTTCCATTTCGTGCAAATGAAATTTTACGATTGAAGTGTTTAGATGTTAAACTGTCTACGGGATAATTTAAGTCGTATATAAAGTAAGTGCAATAATAAGTGAATATCACTTTGCAGTTTTGCTAATTACTTGGCCAAAATAAAACCAATTAACCTGAAGTTTTCACACATTACTTTGTGGATATATCAGATCACACCAATAAACATTATGTTAATTACTCATTACTTTTTGCACTTGTCAACAAAGTTACTAGATCATTTTAAGAGTGCAATGTAATGAATTTATATCAAACAAAATAACCAATTAGTTGGGTCAATATACATATTTTACTCAGCAACTGATCCTTCAGAGCATACACTATTTGTAATTGTTTATGTATGGTCTGACATCATAGTCAACTCATGTCCATTATTTCTAGATATGTTGTCTGCAACAAATCGTATAAACCATATTACATAGGGCAAAGCGAGGCCTCATACCATTACGAATTACAATCAGCTTTTTATATCACGATTTACAAACACTTTGATCGGTTTACATAGTTAAAAAGCGAGGCATATTATATGATATATAATATTCTTATAATTATGTATTGTTAACAAAATATCTAAACATATAATTCATTTGTTAACATTACCAAGTAAAATATGTTCAAATAATGATCATACTAGGATTACAGTTGATAGATTATAAAATACACTTTTCCACAGATCATGCCTTCCGTTAGTACAAAAGCACGCAACCAGTCCGGTGTCTTATGTAACTAAATATAAAACCACCCACTCTTTGTAAAACATGATCGCAAATGTATATGTTTTAAAGAAAATGAGCTGTGTTTTAAAGATTTTGCCCAAACTTTCTGGAAAAAATGTCCCGTAATATTGATGCTTAATATCAATTTTTGCTATTACTTATTACAATTTTGAAACGATGCATTTTATTAACCCTCATCTGAATAATTTAATGCAGGTGATAAACGTTCTTAATATGTAAACGCAATAATCACTTGTTTGCTGTGCGTGTCATATCAAGAAGTTCGTATTCCGATGACGCGAACAGATTATCCAAGGAAACCACTTCGTTTATTCATCTCGGGATCCGTCGGGATGTGATATCTTGGGCAGCGTTCTCAGGCTTGGCATTTCTGTCAACTTGAGCAAGATGAAGCTGCTCATACGACGGACATCAGCATCTTCCTCGCAGTCATGGTCGTGATAAAGACATACAATAAGTGATGTTGACATGAATGGGCAAACGTTTCTCTATAAATTTTACAGCCAGTCTGTCCATTGTAGTCAATTGTTTGCCGGGCGTGTCATATCAAGAATTTCATATTCCGATGATGCGAACAGATCATCCAAGGAAACAACTTCGTTAATTTCTCTCGGGATCCCTGGGAACATGACATTTTGCGCGTCGTTCTCCGGCTTGGCATGTCTGTCACCATGGGCAAGAGGAAGCTGTTCATCCATATAGATCTCATCATCTCTCTCAGCACCAGGACGACGGAGGTGATCATATAAATCAGATGAAGATTCATATCTAGTGACCACTGCGGCACTCGCTCCTTTGCATTCAGCATTACGTGCGCCATCGTTGTACGGAACAGCACGATCTGTGACAAGAGGAGAGTGTGACGGGATGGAATAGGCAGCCAAGTCAGGTCCTGTTTTTGTAGACATGGCAGAAATTGCGCTATCGATGTTTCTATCGATGGAAATATCAGATGGGTTGGAATAGATTGCCAGTTCAGCGACCGTAGATATGGTAGAGACGTTGGTTGTTTCCCGGAGAGATCGTGTGGGAGAAGCGATACCTGATGGTGGCATGAATTGGTCTTGTTTCGGGAACAGGCGTGGACCCTTTATCGTCCAATTGTCGGCCCCTGGACTTGGTGGGTTTCAATAGATGTCAACCAGTTTTAAAAATATATTTCTTGAAAATGTAATGTTTTTTTTTTACCATCAAATTAAATTATATTGCTTAGATAATTAATTATCTTAGTAGAAAAGTGCAAACCATATCCTTTTTAACTTATGAAAATGTTTCTCCCGACCGAATTCTGGGAGATACATTATACGCCTATGAGATAACGAGAGCTCATTGTTGCAGTCCTCATAGTCGGTGTGACGTTTCCATTGATGATCAACGTGATGAACTTCCGTGGTAGATTTGGAGACCTTATTTGTTTTGTCTTCTCCGGGACGTGGTTTGAGGTTTTTGATAGGCTTGGCGTACAGACATGCTACGTCATCTTCACTTGGAAGACCCGGTTGATCGGACCCTGATGCATACCACATGACAAGTCACTAATGGTCAATAAGGAATCAATACAAATTTCACTGGAATCTGAACCTCCACATTTTTATTGTCCAGCAAACCTTTCCTTCTTTCCAGAAGAAGCTTCTTCTCTTACGATGGGATCAGGCTTGAGATCATCAACAGTGCAATACACGTTGTCATTGGGAACACCTTGTCTGTGCCCATGATTGCCCTCCATCCTACCATCGTTGCTGTCTTCTCCTCTCAGACCAAATGGTATTTGTGATGCACCCCTCTCAGATACATCCGGGACGGTAGAGTAATGCTGGGAAGCTGGTGAAGGTTGCACCACCAGATTTCCAGAATGGATGTTCGATGATTCCGCCTGATTGTAATCAGTCGCAATATCGCTGGATGACTGTGCATCGGGTATATTTGTCCTACTGGTCATTTCAATTCCATCACCGTCATTTAGACTACGATCTTGCTTCCTTTTATGGTATTTGCTTCGGCATGTCTTGATGAGACGTCTAATGTGATACACTCCAAAGGATAAAGTGCAACAAGACGTAGCTGTCAATGCAATGAAAGTCAACAAGAGATATTTAGATGGGAAATTGTTCAAAGGGATGTTGATCTCACTACATTGATACTCGGCACTGCCTGGCTTGTATCGTAATCTGAGTTTGTTGGTGAAGAAATCTCGGTTGTTGGTGGATACCGTTGAGTAGGCCTCAGCGATTCCGAAATATATTGTTTATCTGGTCGATATGTACTCTTTAGTACTGTGGAAAGGGATGCATGCCTTACACTCACTGTTTCTGTATCAGGTGTTCTAGTAGGTATATCAGTCGTTGAATGTGTCAGGTTGTCTTCATCCAGTGAAGAGCGGTGAGATTCAATACAAGCACTCTCTCATTCGGATCCGAATATATGTAATATTCCCCGGAATCCAACAGAGATGAATGATGAGTCAACTTGAACGTAAAGCACAACTGTTTTCCACACCGTTCAAATCCAAACATAAACCGATTTGGTCCAGTCGAATGACAGGTAATGTTACATACATTTCCTGAAACATAAAGGTCTCCAGAGAAACACCATCCATTTGCATTAATGCATCGTCCAATCGTAACATTATATCTACTCCATTCAATTTCACTATTTTTTCTTAATGTGTTACTTGAACTACAGATCGTGGATATCTCGTTTATCGCTGATGCTGTCTCTCTGACAGGCGAACACTGGAACGACTCGGCCGCAGAAATGTGCTGCGGAATCTGGATTATAAGCAAAAGTAGTGAGCACGGTGACAATGAAATCATGACTAGTGCTCAGTATGTAGATCAGTGCCCGAAGGAAACAGATTACATGATATTGTCAGAGAAGATAAAAGATTAATACGATCGTGCCCAATTTTGAAGATGTATGTCGCACTAAATTATTGTGGCATGAAAGTCAACAAGTTGAGGAGGGTTTGAAGATTGAAGAAATAATATGATTTGTTTATGCGATAGTCATCGCTAACCGAAGGAGACGAAATTAGATATTGTGATATTGATACCATGGTAAAAGCTCTCGAACTTCAAAAGTGATGAATACATTTAATTGCTCAGTGTTTTAATGTATTCCAGAAAGTATAAACTGGTTAAAATTATAACATTACTTTCAATTCAGGTCAATTACGCGACAAACAATAAAGAAAATGAAGCAACTTATGATAGTTTAAGTGCTTTAATTAAAAGTCAAGAACGAAACAAGACATTTGCATCAAGTGGTCTCTCAAATAACTTTGTCTTTGTTCAATTATGCCCACAGGCCAGACCAGCATAATAACCTAATGTAGAAGCGAAGGTAGTATTACCCCAGCAGGTCACTAGAGTACATAAGCTATGACATCATAACAATCTTTTTTTTTGAATTTTCAAGTTTGAACTTCATTTTCCGAAAGAGCATTCAAAATAATGTCCAAATACCGAAAATCAGTTGAATATGTTCAGTATTGGCCGAGATATTGCCAATTCTTGCCTTCGCATATCTTTTATTCCAAGGCTACAAACGGCTTTCCATAATAGTTAGGTCCACTTCGGATCTTTGTGAAACACCCCCAGGTCACTAGGTTCCAGTCAAGTCAATACAATATAAACCCCTCAAAAAAAGTTCGGAAACTCATGTTTGATCGATTAAATCTATGTTCTTATGAAATCATAATGGTTATATTTGGTATCACTTGAAAGAGTATACCTCTTTAAAATGATACCAAATTCGTAAACATCACGAGTACGGGGTATGCGCAGTATATTTGCGAACGGGGAAGGTCAGAAGTGAAATGTCACAAAATGCGCCAACAAACTTCAGTCGGAAGGTCTGGTACTCATATCACGGTCTTTCTCAAGTTCAAATTATTTCGACGATGGATATCTTGACAATGAAGGGATGCTGTTGATCATAAAAAAGCCTTCTTTTCAAATGATACCTCACTTGGAATGATTATGAAAGCCGGGTAGGTACAATAAAGGTGAATATTGGGGAGGATCGACAGCGAAATGTAAACAAATTAACAAAATGCATTTGATTGTGTGAAATTGAAGGCGTTGCATCCAAACACGACTTTTTGTGGAGATACCGTAGAAACCCGCTGTGAAGCACCTATTGATGACTTGCTGCTGTCTTGTTTTTAAAGAGCGCTCCCAAACTACGAAAGGAAGGCAGTATTCAGAAATGCAAATGATGGTCATGAATAGTTGAATATTCATGAGAATAATAATGAAGGTGAATCCTATGAAAATGCCGCCAAAAATAGACAATGTTACTGTATTTGGTATGAGGTGTGTACAGGGGATCCCACCCCACGAAGCTCCTGTCCCCGTTGTTAGTGAAAATTCAAACAGATGAATCAACTCACAGGAACGTACATGAGAGGACAATTTGTAATGAATGTATATAAGGATATTTCAAATTCATATAGCGTTCAATGTAGGCCTACATGACCTATCAACGTTCATGCCCCCCCCCCCCCCCCCCCGGTTTGTAAGGTAAACGTTTACCACCCTACACCTCTCTTGACTACATTGATTCAGCCTATGGTATGCCCATGTGTGTTTATTGTTTTAATACAATGGTTTCCTGTTGTCTAGTTTAAAGACTCAGGAAAAGGGTAAATGTGAGTGTTTGTAACGGTATAATAAGCTTTATTTGTACGACGCACATTCGTATTGTTCCATGCAGACCCTGCCCCAACCTTGTAAGATAATGCACCCCTTGAACAGAATAGAAGCTATTTCTGCATACATCAGAGCGCTTGACAACAAACAATGCTTGTCTGATCTTTCATAGAAAAGCCAAAACGATTACATGTGTTCTTTCGAACTTAACACATATCACCTAATTTAGACATGGAGGTTTAGAGATATAGAACGATAAAAACCACGTAACATATGAAGTTTGTTAGTTAGCTCATCGAAACCCATCAACCTGGTGGAACTGGTTCGAATCTTCTTAGGTGTGCCATGTTGTTAACATTATTTTGGGAATTAAATTCAATGTTTATATTTATATTGCGATTAAATGTAAATTACACGTTACATTAATTTATGTTTTTGCTTTTTTATTTTTTTAAATTTTTTTTCTATTTATTTTTTTTCTATTTTTTTATTTTCTATTTTTTTATTTTCACTTGTCTGTGATTCATTCGCTGTGTCATCTCTTTTCCATGATTCTTGTTTCTCATAATCATTTTTCTTTTTTCACCTTCCTGGATCTGACCCTGGTAATACGAAGCTGACACACGACACGACACAATCAGGTTATACATTTCTTTCTATGAAAGGTCAGGCAAGCATTGTATGTTGTCAAGCATTCTGATGTATGCATAAATAGCTTTTGTTCAGTGGGTGGATGAATGATCTTGGAATGTACATGGCATAAAGTGTTACCGAAGGAGCAAGTTGTCAGTGACAACGTCAAATTTAAGGAACAATAACAATTTATGTCGTACAAACGAAGCTTATAATACCGTCACAAATACCCCCATTTACCTCTTTCCTGAGTCTTTAAACCGAACAACAGGAAACCATTGTATTGAAACAATAAACACACATACATCTAGGCCACCAGTGGCTGAATTAATGCAACCCAGAGAGGTGTAAGTTGGTAAACGTTTACTTGACGAACGGGGGGGGGGGGGGCAATAACGTTGATAGTACTCCATACATGTAGGCGTATATTGAAGCTTTACTGTGATTGTCTGCATTTAAGATATCCTATATACCTTCATTACAAATTGTCCTCTCATGTTCGTTCCTGTGAGTTGATTCATCTGTTTGAATCTTCACTAACAACGGGGACAGGAGCTTCGTAGGGGTGGGATCCCCTGTACACACCCCATATCAACCACAGTCACATTGTCTATTTTAGGCGGCGTTTTTATGAGATTCACTTTCGTTATTATTCTCATGAATATTCAATTATTCATTACCCCCATTTGCATTCTTGAATAATGTCTCCCTTTCGGTGTTTGAGAGCGCTCTTTAAACACAAAACATCGATAGGTGCTTCACAGCGGGTTTCTACGGTATCTTAGTACTTTACTTTACATAATCATTATGAAATTCAACATCATGTTGAAGCGTGTTAATTTGTTAATAAAATAATGACTATGTGATTGAGGTGTGTGTAGTACCTCTAAATGTATGGGTCTCAAAATGACACGTTGCAAGGTCGACGTTTTGCCGCTTGATAACGTGCTATTAGGGCATACCTACACGGTCAAAGAGGGCGCTAATATTCTAGCCATTTTGCGTAGGTTTAGGGAAATTTAATGCATTTTCAAAACATAAAGTTTGAGAGTTTTTCTGTGATGCACACACACATGCAGCATAATCATTGCAAATGAGATATCATATTAAAGGTAAATTAGTGAGCTTTCTTATAGTGCAAAACGTAATGATGATAGAATTATGAATAATACAACAATATCTTACCGGAATCTTGAAACAGGAAACCACAGTCTTAAATTCATAGCATTAATACGCCCCCATATCCGGCTTTACTGCACACACCCCAATAGCATATTTATTACAGGTGAGACATAATTTGAAGGAAAAATAAACATGCTCTCACATGATGCTAAATTTACTGATGATTATGCAATGTAAAACCCCAAAACATCCCCTCCAAAAGTCCAACATTTCATATTCGACCCTCCCCATATTAAGCTGTACCATACTTAACCTGCTAATACAATTGTTACGGACATAATCGTATTGAAAATATAGGCAAGTGGGCTTTAAAATGATACCAAATTTGATAGGTTTAAGTCATTTGAACGCGCTACAATCTTCGATACAACTTGAGCACTTTAAAAAGTACGACACAAGAGTAAAATTTCCCAACTGAATACTCTCGGCCCATTTTGCGACATTTGACTTCTGACCGCCCTCCATTCTGAAACGCACTATTGTGTTACCTGATTTAAAATAAATGACAAATACGTACCATTTTAAATGGGAAATCATCATGCAATGCAATGACACTAAAAGAAGAAAAAAAAAATTTACAATAAAAGTATATAATCGATCAAAGCTGAGTTTCCGAAAAAATTTGAGGGATTTAGTATCAATGTGCAAGTTCAACTTCTCGCATACAACCATCGCCCAGTCACGAATACGCGACCGGCTAGTTAGACAATCCTACATAAAGATGGATACCCGAACTAATACTTATAACACAACACTTCCCCTAAACGCCCCCGCCACGTACTCTTTTGCTGGCTATTTTTCTCGGCCATAATTGTTCAAAGGCAATTAGAAGTCACTAGCCTCAAGTATCTAGTTTTATTCTTGAATTTCGATTGATTGTACTCAACGATTAATTACATACTTATGATGATTATTAAACAATAAATTAGAAACTATCATTACTCGCGTGATCGACATTAATATACTTATGACCCTTTTCAACAATAACGACTGCCAGGAAAATATAAAAACAGTGATTAATTACATGGATTTTTCATTGTTGAGGTATCGATGTCATTTGATGAAATATTACTCAGATCCTGTTTGATTGCTTCATATTACAAACATTCGCGCCACAGTCATGCGTCATAATATCTTGCTGCTTTACATTTCCCTCAAACCATGAAGACTTTTACGGACAAAAATAACTATATTCAATTCATATTTAATTCCTCGAATTTTATGTCTCGATAAAAGTGCTTAATACGGATTTACATATTCGCAACTATATACAAGCCTCTGAACTCAAGTTCTTCTCGGACCACCGGTGATTTGTTTCCTTTGGACACTTTTTAAGGCCTACAATCTGAGCATTCGTCATGAATCCATTGTCACCGTGCGTAATGTTTGTCTTTTTTACCCTGATTCTGTTGGCCGTCGCTGCGCTGGAATTATTCCAGTGTTCGTCTGGTAGAGAGACCGAATCAGCGATAAACGAGATATCTGCGATGTGCACCAAACGTGGATTTTTAAGACCAAATAGTCAAATCGAGTGGATAAAGAATGACGCCACGATAGGGCAATGCCATTTAGACGCCGAGTGGTGTCTTCAACTTCAAAACTATCCTGTTCCTGAACAAAATAATTGCAATGTAACTTGTTCATCGAGCAAGCCGAATCATTATACGTTTGGATTTACACAGTGTGAAAAGCAGCTTCGGTTTACGTTTAACCTGATCCACCAATCATCACTGTTCGATTCTGGTGAATATTACATTTATTCGAATACGAATGAGAGAGTCCTTGTATTAAACCTCACCGCACCTATACTGATTGATGACAACCTCTCTCATTTAACGACTGACATATCTCCCAAGACATCGGATACAAAATATCTGGGATCAAAAACACATGGTTTCTTCCCGGCATCAACAGTTAGTGTGAGTGAGAGATATGCATCCGTCTTTACAAGCATTGGATCTCGTAATTCGCCAAGTGGACAGCATGCTTTGGGAACGCACCAGCCAACTAGGATTTCCGCGGACTTTGTTCAAACTATACAGGTATCTTCACCTATAGATTCAGACTTTGATCCGAGTCAGACAGTGTCTAGTACCGATTCCATGACATCAAAACCCCTACCGCAGAACTATCTCTCCTTCGAATTTTTTGCATTGATCATAATTGTACGAGCTATCACTTGTTTCTGCACCGTGTCCTTTGGAATGTATCACCTTGGAAGTCTCATCAAGACATGCCGGAGAAAATGTCATGAACGGAAACAGATTCACAGTCCACATGACGATGGAGTTATTGCAATGACCGATTTTAGAGACTTAGATACCGAATCTTCAAACAATATCGCGAGTAATTTCAATCAGGCGGAATCACATAGGGACTTTTCTGGAACTGTGGTGGTACAACATCCACTTGTTACTCAGCATTACTCTACCGTCCCGGAGCCATCTGAGAGGGATGTTCCACGGATATCTTTTGGTCCGAGAGAAGATGACGGAGGCAGCGGGAGGTTGGAGGGCCTTCAGGGACACGGGCCGGGTGTTCAGCTTGATAACGTATACTGCACTGTTGATGATCTCCAACCAGATCGCGTCACAAGTGGAGCTTCTGCTGGAAAGAAGGAAAGGCTAGCTGGACGTTCAAGATTTGAATTGTCGGATTCTAAGGAGCTTGGTATGGTTTCCTCCTTGGCCACCAGTGGCCCGTCATATGATCTGCATCAGGGCATGTCACATCAATCTAGTCTCCCAGGAGAAGATGATGCTGCATGCCTGTACGCCAAGCCTATCAAGAACCGCAAATCCCGCCCCAAAGAAGACATCAAGACTGAGGTCTCCATATCTACTACAGAAGTTCAACGTGTTGCTCATCACCGAAAACGACACACCGACTATGAGGATTGCAACAATGAGCTCTTCCTTTCTCAGAGCCGTATCATTTATTTGCCAAAAGTCGGTCTGGATAATCATGTTCATTCGTTCGTGCTAGAATATTTCATGTTGTTTCCAAGCTACGGGTTCTATGTCTTCAATATTGTAATTGTTTGCATGCAATTAGTGCATAGTTTGCAACGACAAGAACAAATTAATAAAGTGCTTGATATCAACAACAATAAACTAATTTAGTGACTGACTTTTGAACAATATAGGGTCAATTTCTGGTCCAGAATCAAGACCTCATGTCATCATCAGGTACCGCTTCTCACACGCGATCTCGCCAAGAAACAACCAACGTCTCTTCCATATCTACGCCCGCTGAACTGTCTATCTATTCCAACCCATCTCCTGTTTCTACTGATATAAACCTCGTCGGCGCAACTTCTGCTGAAGGAGTACCTGACTTAGCCCTTGATTCCACCCGTTCCCACTCTCCTTTGCCTATTGTCACCAACCGTTCTGTCCATTGCACGGATGGCGCACCTATAACCGAGTACAGAGGAGCGAGTATCGCACAGGTCACTAGATATGAATCTTCATCTGACTTGTATGATCACCTTCGTCGTCCTGATGGTGAGAGGCATGCTGATATCAATGTGTATGAACAGCTTCCTCTTGCCCATGGTAGCATAAATGCTACGCCAGGAAATACCCTCAAGAATGGTGTTTCATTAGATGACCTTTTCGCATCATCTGACTACGAAATTCTTAATATGACACGTACAGCAAATATGAAATAAGATACCGTACACCGGCGCTCACATTTATTAAACTAATCTGTTCACTTACATTACAATTTGACTGTATTATTATGATATTGTGAAATATGTGACAGGAAGGACGAATCAAGTTTCATGATAATATAAATAAATTATGAATGATATTTGAAAAATCACACAACATAATTTTTAAAAATCAATTGAACAAAAATGCAGTCGCGATAAAAAAAATGCAAAGAAAGTTAGTCGTCAGCATGGTCAGTGTCGATGCGGTGTACTCACCTAGTAATGCTAGTGTTGATTCAAGATGTACACTACTGATAAAGGCATTCTGATTTGTCGTCACGGAGTAGACAATAGTAGGATATTAGGATAGTAGAATACATAATAGTGGCCAACGTTTACCTATGTGTGAATCTACAATTTTTCCAATACAATACAATTTTTCCAATAATGCATTGTGTTTTAATTGATATCGTTAGAAATTAAACTTGCTTAAAAAAGAAACATTGATTTATTTTTAATGCTGTCAACTTGTGCTCCGCTTTTTTTTGAAAAAGAAAGTGCTGAATTATAATCGAAGATTGTGATAGTTTGATTATATTTGCATACAATAATATATTTTGGGAAAAGACTCTTTCCTCATATTTTTGAAAATGTAATATTTGTAATAATCTAGTTTGATAATGATGACATTGATCTTGTAGCATTTTGTAAATAGGCGTATATTAGCGTATATTGGCATGGCGTGGTCGAGCTGATTGAGGGAGAGGCGCCCGACTATTGGGGACACACCTTATATAGTTCTATATTGTTAGACACATTTCCCCTTTTTGTCAACGTATTTATTTCAGGTTCCCCTCCCCCGAACCCCCCTCATAAGCAGCTCCGCCACTGATTTCGTAATATCGTTGTCGTACTTTGAACGTTGATTTTAGTTATCAATCACACATAAACTTTTTTCGATCATTATTCGTAAAAAGGGTAATTGGTAAGACAACAAAAATATCACTATATTCTCTGAAAATTTGTGAATGGTTTGAATAACTATTTGCTTACGTATATATACTGTACATGCTAAAATACACGAATGGTACACGCTGTTGTATATAGATTGCTTTGAACGATACAATACGGATATCAATATTGCAAGTCTCATTTCGAGTAAAATATGGAATATTAACAACGAACGCCATCTTAGCGGTTATGAAATTGTATTACTACAAGCAACCGTAAGAATGTTATTGTGATGTTTCTTCGATTTTCAAATGTGCATCTGGAAATCCTCATAAATTGTTAAAGAATATTATAAATGCCATTTACATTATATATTATAAAACATTTGACATTTTTGTATTAAACCATTTGTTAATTTTAAGTAACCAACTTAATTTCTAACATATTTCCAGATAACTGTAAAGTGTGTAAAAGCATAGTTTAATAAATGCCCCGTACACATGTCAATGTATCATTGTTTTATACTGACTCTGTGAATTGCTTTTTTTACTTGCAATTTGATATATATTGAATTGGTAAATATCTCTGTTGTGTAATCATATTCTTTGTAGACTATGAATTTTGATAAAGCTTACAACACTCGCACAATATTGCACGTAGGCCTGCAGGATGTGTTTTGACTATCTACCCCATTTTCCACAACTCGTGTATAGTAAACAAATTGTACTCGCTTATAAACAAATACATTGAGCTGTACTAATGCAGGTAAATGTTCTCTGATTTACGCTTGCACTTTATTTCCATGCATTATGAATAGTCGAGAGAAGAAATGAGCGCATGAAATGGTTGTGTGCAGGAAAATGAATGTGTTTTCCTCTACAGTATAATACATTATGCCATCAATAAGTACACATCAAGTGCACTTTTTTTTTTACTCCACTTGAGGATATTCCAGCCAGTGGCTCACGGTACCGATGATAACGTTCAGACACTTCCGGTCACCCATTCTGCACTTGTTGATAACATGTAGGGAGACTGCAATATAGAGAAATGCATAACACTATAGCCCACACCCGGTGGTATCACTCCACATTGGCCTTGTATACGCATGATCGTTCACAATTTCGCGAACAAGGGGTACATTTTCGTATGTGTTCGCGAACCAAAAAAATCACGGAAACGGGATAAAGCAGGCGTATGTATTTCATAAACATGTTTGCGAAATTTGAAAAATAGGGTACCTTTTCTTGAAGGGCAATAAACGGTATTTTATCTGTTTACTTGACGTCTTTAAAATGGGGTTTATTGGTTAATATGTACTCAAAATTGTCCAGAAATAGGGTAAATTTGTAATGCCGATTGTACCCGTTTTGTGTTAAAAAGGGGGACCCGTGTAATTTCCTGAAACATGTATGCGAAACGCCGCAAATATGGGGTCATATTCTCCTCCAGAACGATCATGTGCAGTGGCGTAGACAGGTTCTTACACCTGGGGGGATGATTTGCCGTTCACCGGACCAAGACCAATTTGTTCGCGGCCGAGACCACCTACCGAAATATTTCGAGACCAAGACAATTGCTTGAAAATCCTCTCAGTGGGGGGGGGGGGGGGGGGGGGGGGGGGTTAGATGTTAAGATGGTCGTGACCAGGCGGACCGGAATCAGTTTTGGATTGGGGGGGGGGGCAAAACCTATGGGGGCTCACGATTTTTGTGTGTGTAGGGGCTCATGCCCAACCACACTCACAGTGCTGCCAACTTTGAGCCAGATGTGAGAGTGAGACATTGCAAGGAGCGAAGCGACCAAGCCCGAGGGAGCGAAGTGACTGAGCGGGGGGAGGGTGTGGGAGGGGGGTGTCCCCCCTCCCACGGTAGGGAGCTTTTGCAATTTTGGACTTGAAAATGTGCAATCTGGTGCTTAACTAGATAGGAAATTCGGGCTTAAAATTGACTGTATCTGGGAATGCGTGTTATGATTTGATCGACCAGAAATTTTAAATATATTTTCACGAAGAAAACAAATAATTGACACACTAATAAATATGCACCCCAACACAGGGAGCGAAATTACTGAGCGGGGGGAGGGTGTGGGAGGGGGGTGTCTCCCCTCCCACGGTAGGGAGATTTTGCATTTTTGGACTTGAAATTGGGCTATTTGGTGCTTACCTAGATAGGAAATTCGGGATTAAAGATGAATAACAGTTTTGGGAAAGTTACAGAAAACATTTATAATTGATCAATATTGTTGAATAAGTATCTAAAAAGGGCTTGTGTGGTAAAATCCGAACGTAACGATGCGTTAAATGCAGAAATATCGGAAGAAATCCAATACCCGCCCGTGAAATGTATAAATCCACCGCCCGTTCGCACCTGTCCGCGCCGCTAGCGCTGGACTGGAGATATCGACAAGCTGGGGACAAGCCCGTATAGCGAAAGCACGCGGTCCAATTTGCACGTAGCGTATGCGCGATTCCGCGTTGGCTATTATCTATCCGCAACAGATCAATTTACAATTTTGCGAATATATCAATTAGTAGGCGGTTTTTTGGCCAAATTTGTATAATCCCATATTAGTAAAACTATATTCTTTCACATGGTTGGTAATAAGAGCGTACATTTCATTTTTAGGGGGTGGGGCGTTTCCCCACTACTGTCATTCACCTTTAACATTGACTGTATCTGGGAAAGCGTGTTATGATTTGATCGACCAGAAATTTTAAATATATTTTCACGAAGAAAACAAATAATTGATACACTAATGAATATGCACCCCAACGTCAACACAAACACAAATATTGTATTTATATTTAGCGTCATACACAGTTCCAACATCATCATATGCCACATTAGGCTATGTATGATCTAACAACTTAGCCTATTGCCAAGAATGAGTCCCGAGGGACGAAGCTACCGAGGGCTGGGGCAGAGCCAAATAGGGAGGGTAATTGGGAGGGGGTATCCCCCTCCCACGGAGAAGATTTTGCATTTATATAATATACTTGAAATGGTGCAATTTGGTGCACGTCACACAAGCAGCCAGAGCAATGCCAGCCTACACTGGAACTACGTGGCCCGGTATACAGAAAAAAAAAACTCATACCAGACCATACGCAAGTTACACAACAAACTGAGATAATCTGTTCGCGCGCGAAGCGCGCAGCGAAAATTGAAAATGGATGTATAAATTACTTTGTTAACGTTAGAATTAACAAGTCTTAGCTCATACAACTTATGTTTTCTTTCCCACTCGTATACAGATACACAAAAAAAAAAATATATCCTTCCCTAAAACCTGGGGGGGGGGGATGATTGTACATGTCATCCCCCCCACCTTGTGAGGTGGGGGGGGGGATGCATCCCCCTCATCCACCCGTTGTCTACGCCCCTGATCATGTGTCCTACTATTTAATACGTATACCGCCGGGAATTCACACTGCCCTTTATGATGCTTGTTTAGCCTTCTCCCGTGCATCATGCGAGTAAATACAGGAACATTGTAGCCGAGAGACGAATGAAAACTGTCCCGAATAGAAAACTCCGAATTCTGCCTGATAATGAAATAATGGTACATAAATGCGTATTCGTCCCACGAATAAGAACATTTTGCACTACTTTGAGGTGCACATAACATGTTTTACCTTGGTATTGACGGTTTACCCCTGCCATCCCCCGCATTGTATACGCCTCTGCTGGCTATGCCACTTGGACATAATTGCCCAAAGACAATGGTTTTTGAAAGAGAACTTGTCTCAAATATAAAGTTTGTGATTAAAAGTGAGCAAAGAAAAATGGGATTCCAACGGGAATGCACTCGAAGTATAATTGCTACGATAATGAGTATTAAACAATAGATTAGAAACCTCCATTCCTTGCTACATGTTCTTGAACGTTTGTCACGTGATCAAAATGTCGTCAGGAAGACATTTACAGCAAGGATTAATTACACGGATTCTTCACGTTTGAGGTTTCGATATCACTTTCCATAATATTGTTCATATCCCTGGATAATTGCTGCATATCACAATCATTCGTCACAATATCTTGCTGGTTGACATTGACTTGGAGCAACACATACGTACTTTCTCGGACAAGATTAAAACAACATATTTCTTGTTTTTGTGTTACAATAATATAGCAACATACATATACACATGTATATTTTCCCAACAATTCACGATCTTCTTCATGATCTTCTGAGCTCTTGAACTTCTGATTCACCTATTATCTGTTTCCCTTTTGCATATACCTACAAACTGATACAAAGTCATGATTTCATTGTCACCGTGCGCGCTACTTTTGCCATGTTTGCTCCTCACCTTGATTCCGCAGGACATCTCTGCGGCCGAGCCGTTCCAGTGTTCGTCTGTCAGAGAGACGGAATCACCGATAAACGAGATATCTGCGAACTGTGCCATGAGTGGAATTTTAGGACCAACCAGTGAAATTGGATGGAGAAGATATGATGTCACAATTGGGAGCTGTGTTTCTAATGGATGGTGTTCTTCTAGAGATATTAAGATTGTGGGATCTCAATGTAACATTGCTTGTCTTTCTAGCGCACCAAATCGATTCAGGTTTGGATTTGAAGTTTGTGGTGAATTGCTTTGCTTCACTTTCACGCTCATCCATGAGTCATCTCGAAGTGATTCTGGAGAATATTACATTGATTCTGCTCCGTATGAGGAAGTGCTCGTATTGAATCTCACCGCACCTTTTCTACTTCGCGACAATTTCCCAGGGACTGACATTTCATCTAAACCATCAGCGACGGCAGAAGTCACTACAATAAAGGCTAATAAATAGATAACTGTTTTTAATTATATTGTTTTAAATTGTTGTTTAGTAAATACTCCAACATGTACGTGATCTATCGGACAAAGCAGAACGGGTGGATGAATGTAGCTGTGTTTATTTGTGGTTATGATTCCATTGTGTCATACGGATGAGTGAATGTGCGTGCTTCTCCCATTGTGATGTGTGGCTGTGCGTGTGCCTGCTGTATGGCTGTGAGGTGTTCTGTCATGTCTGTGTTGACATTGTTCTGCTTGACTGATAATCACGTGCTAGCTGGAGTAACCAAAACAATTTATTTCTCTCTTTCGTAAAAATTAGTATATTAACTGTATATATATATAGAAACTTAATTGTGTTTTTATGATTTGAAATAAATTGAAACTATTTTAATACAACTTTGTCCAAAATTTTAATAAAGTATATCTTGAATCTGCTGGTCATATGCTATTTGTACATATTTTTATATTTATATTTATCATATTAATGAATTATTGTTTTATGTATATTGTATGATGTTATATCAGGACCCTGACGAAAAACAGTATTCTTGCTGATCAGGCTATCCTGTATAAATATATTTGAATAAATAATAAATAAATAAATACTTCCCCCCTGGAACCGATGGTAAACGAGAGATATACATCCCTCTCTACCCCCTCTGCAAGCAGGTACATCAGTCCTTTACAAAGCGGACAGCATCCTTTGGAGCCGCATCATCCAACTCAGATTTTCACAGAGTTTGAAACACAAGCACATGTGTCTTCATCAACAAATCAGTTCAAAAAATAGTAACTTATAGTATAGGTTTTCCCGCTCAATTTCGCGATTGTGTCAATCGAATTGATAATAGGAGCAAACGAATTCGCGCGATTTGCGATCGCCGTATCAAAGCAGCATTCGAATTCGTAAATAGTCGTTCAAAATCACGTAGGAGCAAGTGAATTTGCACAAAGTGCATACCTTTTCATCAATGGTCATTCGAATTCGCAAAAGGCAGTTGACAGTTGGCTGCACATTCGCGAATTCGAATGCCCATAAATGAACTTCTGTGTCTATTCACGAAAGCGTGTGCGTATGCATGAATTCGCATGCACTTATTCGGAATTTGGAAGACCGATACCAACGATTACGCGGCAACGCGCGAATTCGAATACCCTAAATGAATTCGATTGAAAAAAGTGCAAAATTGAGCGGGAAAACCTATATAAACGAACATTGGACATAGGGAATTATACAAACTGCTATATACAAATTATGGTATCAACATAAAATAAACTATCTATTTATTATGCCGACATACAAAACTCAAAGTAAGACAAGGAATGATTATATTTCATCCATTCTTATTTTTACAACTTCTGAGTGGTGAAGTATTGTACTTTCTTGTACGGTAGAAATGCTCCCTCCCAGCAAGTATGACGTATTTCCGCAAGATTGTTTATACACTTAAATGATCAATTATCAATGATCAAAATACATGACCATGATGACTGGAAATTAAATTGATTAATCGTGCCAACAAAAAGTGTTAATCATAATCTCATGACCGGAAAAATAAACTAGCTGAGAGTGAGCATTATTTTTCTACCGTGTTCCCCCCAAAATAGTGCAATACTTCATAGTTAATTAATATGATATCCAGTCGTGAAATGATCTTTAATTGTTAAGGAGGAGGCGTACGTTCTGTGTTGAGTTTCATTATTTGACACAATTATTTTATTTTATTTCTATTTATGCATTTTGACGATGATTGTTGATCATTGAAGTTTGTAAAAGTTTGTTCTATGTATAGTCTTAAAAATGAATAAAATGAGTGCCTTCTGTCTATCATTGGTTCATATGGTAAATGGTAGCGTGAAGTGCAGCCATTTGTTCTACTACGATTATTGTCTTATAGTTAGTGTAAACATTTCATTCAGTCTCTAGTATGAACGGAAACGGCAAAGGCTTAGGGATAATAATTGGTTCTGGAGCGGTTGACTTCAAGCCCCAGAGACTGAGAGCTGTGTTTACAAACATGTAACTGTACTGATATCCGCCATCAATGTCGGGTTTTCCAAGCTCAGGACGACACGAATCATCAACACAGATGCCTGCTTGGCGACTCGCATCGAACCGATATGACTGAAACGATTGATTTGATCGTTGGGCGATGACAGCGATAGATTATTAAAGCGTTTACTTGTCGTCAATGGAACACTGATCCGGAATCCTAGATTATTAATGTGGAATTTAGGAATCGAGAGCGTTTACACGCTCAGGATTTCGAAATGTGCGTTCAGTTTTGTGGTTAACAATGTCGTTGATATTACAGTACGCCCCTTCAACCACGTCGATTTGCTGCCCGGGACTCCCTTCAGGTGCCTTTGTCGCCACCTGGTGTCGCTTTTGGCATTCATTAGCTTCTCCACCAGTGGCAGGGGAAATGCTGGGCTTTCCATCAGATATATCTTGCATGAAGGAAGAAGAAATCAATCTCCTTGTTTTTTGCTCACAAATATTTGTTGCCAGGGGTGATATTCCAACACTTAGCTCTGGAACTATTCCATATGGTGCGTATTCATTTGAAATCTCCGAATTGTGTCTGACATCTTTCAAAAGGTATTGGTCAGCCACCAAGGACTCCATGTACTCGTGCGTCAAATTCAGACTATTAGAATCATGAGAAAGGTGAGAAAAGTTTTGCAAGCTGTCGTTTAAGTCCGGAGACCTTCGAGTGCCAATATTGCTTCCGTGATATAGATGATTTTTACTTGCAAATAAACTATTCCTTTGCCACCTTCCCAGTATGAGACCAGTGATGGTTGCACCAATTAACATAATAGTAGCGGATATGGCAAGCGTAATACTGAGGAGTGTTGTATTAATGGCCGAATTGTTACAGGTACATGAATAGTTATTGTTTTCAACCGTTTTGTTGTGTTCTTTCACAATACCTATTCCAGTATCTTGTGGTTTGCTTCCGGAATCGGGTGTGGTCTCCAAGGAACTTGTTTTTCCATTTCCAGCTTCACCTTGCGTAAGTATGAGAACTGTAACGGTTTGATCGGTTGGGCGGACTTCATCACTTGAGGTTGCTTCAATGTGGAGTCTGTCCACAACAAGCTTCATTACAAGGGGTTTATCAGCATGGCGGAGAACAATATGATATTCACCGTAATCGGATAGGTGCACCGGGTCTCTGATAATGAAGGAAAAACATTTAAGCCCACATAGTTCGATTTTAAAATGATGCTCGATTTCGATGCTGCACCAGACTTGACATTCAGTCGGATCACATCCATGGGAAGCACAATGCCCAATCGCTGTATCATCAGATCGGTTCAGTTCGAACGTGAAGTCTGTTGTCAAGTATTGATCTGCGATGCACTGAACGACGACGCTCGTTCGTTCTGGTTCATGGGCATTCTTTCTTTCACACCGAAGAGACAGAGAAACACAAGGACTGGTTAAAAGACACAAAGACAGTGCCATCAACAAGATAATGATTGGGTGCCCCATTTAAATTACTACGAGAATTAATGTATTTTAAGGCTTCTCTAAAATAAGTGGAGTGTTACAGATGGAGCGGACATATAAGCCTATGCGCTATCACCATATGCACTGCTATCTTAGTTCTGCTGGACAGAAGATTGTGATAATTAATGTTTATTGGTATTGCACTTTTGGTTTAGAACATGTAGAAACAGGAAGTAGAAAAAAGGGCGCTTTTTTGTTTAATATCAATACACAATCGAGAGGCGTTCTGCTTACAAAATTTCAAATTGGTAATCAAACGCCTACTTTAGTAGCTTACCCAATTAAACAAATTCTTTTCATAATAAATATTAGTTTCACTTCATAAGTATCAAGGGTGCGCTCAACAACAAACCATAGATTGTGTTGTATCTATTTAAAATATTGAGGTTCTTTTTATGGGGCACAAATAAAAACTATACTTTCTGTAAATAGAAGAGTGCTTTATGTTTCAACTTTCGAAACCCGTAATAAATGGTTCGGCAGTTTGCATTTCCTCTAGCTAAGTAGGTGTTTGATTTCTACTTGAAGTAAGAGTATGTCTTTTACATCCCATTGCCCCCACCCCCACCCCCAACAAAAAAAAAACACGGCTACGCCCTCAGAACTTTCCAATTTAATACATTAATGTAATAATTCCTTTTCATATCATTATCGACAAAATATCGACTCTATCTTTTGCTGAATTGTATCCCTCTTCAGTGATGTAGGGAAAAGGGAAATGGAGAAACGTGGACCCCCCCCCCTCCATTGACCAGTTCTATTTTATTTTCTTCTGTTATTTCTCCCTCTTCATTTTCCATGTAGGTGGCGTAGCCAAGGTGGCAAGTAAAGCAAATGTGTTCATAATTATGTATACCCCTTAGAACAAGTAAAATCTGAATTACATATAAAACCCGATGCTTTATTTTCAGGTAGTCCCCCCCCCCCCTCCCCCCCCCCCCCCGATTCCTTCCAGATCACAATACAGGAAAAGTGGAAGTGACTAGTATAATCAACGTTTTTGGAGCATATACCTACCCATACATCCATCACACACCAAATTAAGACATGTTTTCAACAGTATTTGAAAGACGTATTGTTTTATATTAAAGTCATTATAAGTAATGTAGATAGACTGCAAAATATTCACGTTTTGTCTGGACTCACATATCTTATTTAAACTACGATATAAATGTCTGTCAATCATAAAGCAAATGTACTTATCAAATACAGAAACCCTCAAATAAGATTAAATCGTTTTAGTATAATAATTATGGACAGATGGACTAGTAGCATTTTTAAATATTGTAGTTTGTTTTCCAATAGCCTCTTTGGACACAACTCTTTATGGTTTGAGATTGATTTTCAGCCGATGGTTCGACACGTAAGTGCAAAATCGTATCTACATGTACTAGCTTATATTCATAGTATAAACAACAGATGGTACCAAATATGACGGAATAACAACTACAGATAAATATCTATAGAACGTAACTAAACATTGTAAAGATATGTAGGCTTTCCCGTACTGTTTTCTATTATTTTGTATTATTGAGTGTAGTAGGTTAACGTAATTCGTGCCATGTGTTTACATATGAAGACTGAGTCAATAGCGGACGCTCCGGGAAACTCTTGTTCTGGAGCGGTATGTTCAACAACGCTGCGACAACGAGTTCTGCTTAATTACACACACGACTGGTGAGATTATCCGCCATCACCTTCAGGTTTTGAATCTCAGGACACAGCAAATCATCAACGAGATCCACCATCACTACGGGGTCTTCCATATTAGGACGCAACGAGCCCATCAACATCGATATTTTATTCAATCTCTTGATAATAAGGCAATGGCGGCGGCTTCGGGAAAGTCTCTGGTTCTGGATTGGTTGATATAGAGACGTGGCGACTTCGAACAGTGTTTACATACTCGTGACCTGTGAGATATTCTCCATCACCTTCGGGATTTCCAAGCTGAGGACGCAACGATCATCAAGATCTATATCTGCCTTGAGAGTCCCAACGAATGATGGATCCAATAGCTGGGGACCGATATGATGAAGCGTATGCTTCTTGTCAAGGGAAAGTGATTCCGGCGGTGGTAATTATTCGTGTGGAAAATGGAATCTAGGACACCTGCTTGCTCAGACTTAGTAGATGTAGCTGGTTTTCTGGCGTCAATGACATCATCGATAGAACAGTACGCATGTTCAACCATAGGATTCGCTTGTCTGGGACTCCGCTGGGATGACTTTGTCGCTCGCTGGTGTGGCTTCTTGCACTTTTTAGCTACTCGTCCGGTGTCAGAAAAAATACTGGGATTTCCATCAGAAATATATTGCGAGGAACAAGAAATTGCCAATGTCGGTTTGTGTACAACAACATTGGTTGTTTGTGAAGATATCTTTACACTCGGCTCCCGTCAGGATCCGTCTGGAGTGTATTCATTTGACGAAGAACTCTCTGAATGTCCTCGTAGGTCTTTCAGAGGGAATTGGCTAGGCATCATGGATTGCATGTACTCGTGTGTCAAATTTAAACTGAATGATCAGACAGTTGCGACAACTTTTGCAAGCTGTTGTCTGTGGCCTTAGATCTTAGTGTATCAACGCTCCCACGATCCGGATATTTTGGGCGAGGAATGAAGCGTTTCTTTCTGCCCGTTCGGAATTTCATGCCGGTACGTGTTGCACTGCTTAACAGAAGAGTAGCTGATAGGGTCAGTATGATACCGAGAAGTATTCTATTACTTAAATCATTACAGTTGCAAGTGCAGTTGTAGTTTTTACCTTCCGCTGTTCTGCCGTTTTCTCCTACGGCGACCATATCAGTATGCTGTAATCGTTCTGTCATGTCTGTAGTGGACTGTGTGGCCGAGGTCCCGAGGAGTGTTAATTATTGTCTTCCAGGATCTAAGTCTACTTCGCTCGTTGTTGAGAGAACAGTGTGTCCAGCGGAAGGTCTAGATTCAGAAATATTAAATGCAACAATGTTTGGGGCATGATCGATTGCAATGAAATATTCACCGTAATCGGTTTCAATAACCGGAACGCTGATACTAAAGGTAAAACATTTCATTCCACACATTTGTAGAGAAACATGTGGACCATGTTCGAAGGTAGTGTTACACCACATGTAGCAATTCTTTAAACAGATTTGGGGAACACATTGTCCAATCACCGTATCAGTAGATCGAATCAATTCTAACGTATCATCTGCTTTAAAGTATCGGTCCGCGATGCACCAAAAATAGACACTAGTCCCATCGGTTTCCAGTTCTTCCTTTCTCTCACACTGAACAGAAAATGGGAAACACGGTTTAATATAAAGACACAGAGACAATGCCGCCATCGCGAAAACTAATTGATGTGCCATCCCACTGCCTTGAGTTCTTCGATAATTGGAGCTATAGTATCACCTCTTTTTTGACGGCTGTATTTTGGTCGCTCACTTAAATTTGTTGTAAACATTTTTAGTTGGTTGCTCAACAATCTGTGTTCGAATTGCAATGCTTTGCATCCAAGATTTGTTTAAAGAGGATGCATAGAAAGTTGAAGTTTATATTTCTATAATTGTCAAGGCACTTTGTTTATAAACACTCCTCCTACATGATATATCCTAAAACAATAAACTCGTTTGATAGTTTATGATAGTTATAAGAGTTTCACATCATAGTCCACGCTGCGCATCAGTTATGTTTATACTTGGAAATTTGATTGATTAACTATAAGTGACAGGAAGACAAAACAAACATAAATTTATGTTAACAGCGAAATATTTTGTGTAATTTTTGCTTTTAAATCACTCCAAAGAAAAGATACTAATTCTTGCATTTAAATGGCAGAAAATAAATGTTAAGTTTCCCTTTAAATCACACTTGAGATAAGAGTGCTTTGTCAAACAATTTACATCTATCGGAAATAATATCGCTAATGATATTCGTTTGTCTCGCAATGTATGGTCATACATTGCGAGACAAACGAATATCATTAGCGATATTATTTCCGATACTATATCCGCAATGGATTATATATTTACTATTAATTTACATCTACTTTCGATATAAACAAAACTAAAGTAACCACGCCTTTGAATGCATCATTTTTTTTGGCGCTAACCTAAATGACATGTATATTTCCATTTTGTTCACATAAATGCATGACCTGTTTTGGCTGCTTTGGTTTCGCTGTATTTGAGGAAAGATGAAGTATACATACCTATATATGTTACTACCTAGGCACCCGTTACCAAGCACTTGCATGCACTTACAAACTCCTCCTTCATTTCATTTCCTTCTTCAGCAATCGTTGGGTAATTTATGGTAGTTGGATTTATATCACTATTGCGCTTCAAACGAGGTTTGATTGATTTATTAGAAAGTACACAGAAAAAAGTTTTAAAGAGTATTTTTTTGTTTATAAGCAGTAATACATCGTTTGAAACCCTCTCTCATACAGTGGTTTTGCTTTGCCGATGTAATTATTAAAATAATCAGAAACATATGTACTGTACACATTAAAAGGACTTAGTAACATTGTCCAAATCCTCAAAATAAAAATGTAATTCTAGCAGTACCCTCATACCTTGTTGTATTCATATTAACAATAAAACCATGGGATCGGTTTCGGTTTTTCAAATTTTCCTTTCGTTACAAAAATATGTACGATCGAAATAGATAAAGAAAACTTCCCCGGAGTTTTGAAACCGTGTACAAAGTGAGTGCGGTGAGTTAGTGAATATTACTTTGCATTTTCGCCCATTACTTGGCCATGTAATGTTCGTTTGAATTTGAATGTTCACACAATACCCTGTGGACATAGCAACAATATACATTGCATCAACCCTTCATCATTTTTTGACATTGATGTCAACAAAGTTACTAGATCCCTTTAATCATAATTCAATTCCACCATTAGTTACTCCTATAATTAACCATTTTACTTATAATCGATTAACTCATATACAAAACTCATATACTCACCATCGGCTTTGCAATAATAGTTATAAATCCATGATTCTGCAATCAATCCTCATACTACTTTATGCCAATAATTCTAATAACCCAACCACAACGAATTGCCTATCGAAACGAGCCATTATTTAAGGGCTATTTCGTTACACTATAAATGGCGAATCGCGGATATAGCGGGTATGTCGAACAGGGTCCTATACTGTTTACACCGCCACATGACACTCTTTCAATCATCATACCATTGTTGCCAATCAACTGAAACAGAAACACTGCAAAACTAATCGTGTTTATGAGATGTTGATATTCAATGGGGCATCAAACATAATTATTACCAATTGAAACCACGATTTGATTTATTTGCTTTCATTCAATTTATTATTCATCCATGTTACAAAGATAGCCTAGAGCTTAGAAGGTGATCAAAACAATTTCATAACATTCTGACACAATTGCGATAAAAGTACTTTTAGGTGTAATATCAATAAATTATACAATTGAAATATAAGTAGACTTATTCACAGTGCAGAATATACAAATGGGATCTGTACATCTTTGTTTATAACTTATATAACATTTTTAAATATGAAATTTATTTCAAAAATATTTTGCAATCAAAACATCCGTTACCTCCCCCAGCCCTATCGAGATATGGTGCTGTGCCCCAGCCCCAGTACCTGTACGCCCCCATTATGAATTAATAGTCGCTACGCTCCGCCACTCGGCCGATAGTCTCCCCCTTCGCGTTCAGTCGTTCCTGCAGCCATTCACACGCGGGGCCTTGCTAAAAGGCTAGCCTGGCTGGCGATTCCACACTGGTTGTCCTCGTTCATCGAAATCAAGTTGTAGCCCCCTCTCAAGCCTTATTCAGAGATATATTATGACTGCGCCCCTATCCCCTAAATGCCCCCCCCCCCCCCCCCATATCAATCGATTTGTAGCTGCGCCCCTCGGGTTACACGAGAGGTTATTTATAGCCGGCCTAAATGGCGATACCACACTGGTAATCATTGTTTACTGACTGGTATATGTAGCTAACTATGTAAATGCTTATGTATTACTCTGCGTCCCCGCAGTTCCTTAGTACGCCCCCAGAATATTTTAAAGAAATTGATGCTTTTAGATTAGACGAGAGGGTAGCTGGCCCTGGTGGCGATTCCGCACTGGTTGTTCTTGTTCCTCGACATCCAGATGTAGCCCTGATTCCCCCAGCCTGTATTGAAGCTGGAGAGATACAAAGAAAATAATAAAAACATTAACCATTAGTTCATGGGTTGGTTGGTCATTTGCTTTTTGCAGACGCGTTCAATACTTCAATCCATAATGATTATTTACATGTAAGTATACGTCTGGGACCTCCCTTTATCGTTACCATCTGATAGACGCGGTCAAGATTCGATCCAGGGTCGAAAAGTCGAAGATCGGAGAGCTCTGACCACTAGACCAGAGCTTCGATCGTTGTTGGTAATTATATGCGTAAAGCCCGACTCATTTCTGTCGTGTCTGCTCTGTGTGCGTGGCCTCACGACTTCGATTTTGCCATTTGTTCTATGTATCTTTATAAATCATCCAAGGTAACACATCCCAAAGGAGAAAGTGCATAGCAACGTGACAGACTGGACTAGTAGGCTCCACGGGAAATAGTTTGTCAGCAGGGATCTCGATGTCATGTGGTTGGTACTCGACATTGACTGATTAAGTGTTGAAGGTCGCTCTTCACTTCGTGCCTTTGTTCTCAGGTCTTCTGTGTCTGATGGAGTAGATGAAATGTCAGTGGTCGTAGAAAGTGAGAGGTTATCGTCATCCAGTGTAGGTGCGGTGAGATTCAATACAAGGAACTTCTTATTCGGATCTAAATAAACTAGCTGTACCCGCGGAAATCCGCGGGTTTTTTGTAAGAGAAAGGCGTTGATGACATAACGATACTTTAAATCTTGACTATTCCCAAAGTCATAATTTAAATAGTATAAGACAAAATAAACACGACGACTCATTCCCGCCCCACAACCCGTCGGGACCCCGTCCAACGATATAGACTATGTCACAAAATCATAATGGCAGGGGCGTCGATCTGTTCGGAAAACACAATGCATTGGGGGGGGGGGGGGGGCATTTCCGGACAGATCGACGCCCGTGCATAATGGTTTAGTACCCATGCTAAGTTATTCATTATCCCCCATATTTTATATAGTCCCTTATTTGTTCCGCTTTTATTTAATTAGATGTTTGTTCGTGTACTTGCTAATAATATAGTTGCTTCGCCGCTGCCCGCCCCCCCCCCCTCCCCACCCCCCCCCCCTCCCCGCGACTCAATTGCCTGCAATGCAGTTGACACATAACCCGTCGTGTCCGAAAAACGTTTCATATCCCATCTAAGTTCTCCGGCGTAATATACATTAATTCTGTCATATTCTTGTGAAACCCGATGATATAATCCTTTGAAGGGAATAGTAGCCTTGCACAATAAATGAGCAGATACCCCCCCCCCCCCCCCCCCTCCACCACAGGCATAATACAATCACTCTTACCGCAAGATGGCGATATTGTATAATCGTGTACAGAGCGAGTGAGAAAAAGAGTGTCGATGGTCAGTGAGCTGTGCAAACAAACTCGCCTCCGGTAATACATGTAGGTACATGCACTTACTGGCATGCACTGCAATCCCTGCATGCATGAGCATTCAAACAAATTGCTCTTTGCCAGAAAATTCCTAGACTAGCATCACCAGGGCAGTGGCTTACCAGTATTTGCAAGGGAGGGGGTTCTTTCTTTCAGCGGGGTGGGGACGGGGGGATGGTAGTCGTAGAAAATGTTCGCAGGGCCAGACAGCAAATTGTCGACATTTTCGAGACCGAGGCCAGTCCGGTCCCCAATTTTCAAGACCAAGACCCAGTGTTGAGAATCCTGTAAGCGAGGGGGAGGGGGGGGGGGGGGGGGGGGGGGGGGGGGGGGGGGGGGGGGGGGGGGGTAGTCGTGCAACATTTTTTAAGTTTTCGAGGTCGAGACCACAGTTTTTTCACACTTGTCGAGGTCGAGACCATCAAAAATGACAGTCGAGACCATTGACATTTGGTCTCGAGAACAGGTAAAATTTGAAAAAGGGGGGGGGGGGGGGTTATAACCCCCCCAAATACAGTTATTTTTGTTGGTCTAAGGGGAGGGGGGGGGGTTGTTCAACCCCCCCCCCCCCCCCCCCCCCTCCACCGGGTACGCCTATGATCATAACATGATCCTAAATTTATGCAACGAGCAATTTGTTTGAATGGGAGTACTTATTCGGACTGCTGGTTTAATTTTCCCTCTTCTTTCAATTTGGCGCAAGTCATTTTTCACACTCTGGACAAAAACAGTCAGTGTTCGCCCAAGCCTGAACGAAAATTTGTTTTGTTAGTGGCACTTGATAGATGAGACTATTGGGCATCTATCAACATGAACAAATCTTCAAATATTTTGAAATGTAATTTTGACAGATTTTTCAAAAGTGTAACGCTTTTTTTGATACGCCCTGTATAGTGGTTCTCACATACCTCCTTGCATCTGATTACCAACAGAAGCATATGACAAACTTTGGTCTTCAGAATTTCTTTTCCGTTAACAAAATATGTATAATTGCAGTATTCAGATTCAAAATTATCTACCGGATAATTATAACTGTGTACTAATTCAGTGCAGTGAAAATCGTTTTTCCCATTTTCGCAATTAATCGATCACATGACAATCATGTACCCTGGAATTTTCACACATCACTTAGTGGACATTTCAGATCACAAAATGCAAATGTTATTAACCATTTACATGTTTTGCAAATGCCGCAAAGTTACTTGAACATAATCTAAATGCCATCACATTATTTATGTTCTGTTATCACTCGCTTTAAACATGATTAAACATTCAGTAAAAAGGACAATTAGGACTAGGCTTCTTGATATTGATCACGTATCACTCAGTTGTGGCAATGTACAACGTCTTTACGTGCTCACATCTCCGGAGAGATCAGATTTCTCCAAAATGTAATAATGATGAGAATCTGGAAGCGAATCAACGATTTGGGAAGCCGATGAAATGTACTTCACGTCGTGTGTCCCAGAACATGCAGATGGAGATCCAAGATCAGGCACACAGAGGTGGTTGTATCCGATCATGTCTATAGCTGGGATACCGATCGTATCTGCATCCGTACTTCCGTGTTTCTTGATAGTCGCGCAAGAGCTCTTCTCTGGTGAATTTCGCCAACAGAAATGGTCTTTGCTCATGTTGTTAGAAGGTGGAATGCTCGGTGCTCCGTTGTGTTTTTTCGAGTCTTTATTTGTTACACCTTTTCTTCTGATGACGTTGCTGTCTGAATTCGTTCTTCGTAGGTTTCTCGAAATGTGTGTTTGATTTGTGCAAGTAGTGTTACATGCCGTGCTAACCATTGTTACATTCAACGGGAGGGACAAGCGCCGTCTGTAGGTGCGCTTGTCATCAGGATCCGAGGAAAGAATTGGGCTATCGGACAAGTCGGATTGAACTTTAGTTCTTATATCCCTTCCTCTCTTGAAACACTTGCAGCTATCATTGCTCAAAAGCGTCCCGCTTTCTAAGAAGTGACTCAGGGTGTTGTCGTTGTTTCCAGAATCATCTACGTTTGGAAGTGATGGCAACGGTCGTATTCTTTTTGGCAATCGACATGACTTCATTGGCTTTGCGTATAGCATATCAATATCTTTGTCGTTTTGCTTACTTTCCAAGTTCTCAAGTGGATCTCCGTATGTGCTCAATCTGGCAGTCGCTCCAGCGTGACACATGCTGCAGTCGAATTCAGATGACGGGCACATCGGAGGCCCATCTCGACTGATGTTCTTTGATCCTGACACATTTGCACCGTCATATTTACAACGACGTTCCAAATCACTAACCGTGCAGTAATCGCTTTCCACATCGATTACCGCGTCATTCACAGAGCATGTAGAAGGAACGTACTTTTGGCGATAGTTGCTTACAGGTCGCTGTTCCCGCACGTTAGTAGGCACATTGTTACCGGCCCCTAAATCAGATGATACATGTCCATGACGTTGACCGTTGACTCGGCTCTGTGATGATTCGTTTGATGTCAACGACGTTGTTCTCATTGGAATTGCATCCAAATCATTTACCAGATCATCATTATCATCGGAAGGTCTATGGTTGAGTCGACTGTTTTGTATTTCACTGTAGCCTGCTATTAATTTCAACATCTTATTCCAAAATATACATAGTGACACAATCATTATACAACTGAAAAATAAGAACATGGCCAAAAACATGATAACGTATAATATGTTAATGTTCTGAAGACTGTAGAATGTATCTTTTGTAGCAGTATCGTTAGTATCAGCTGTATCATTTACGTCATCGGAGAGTAGAAACACAGTTGATGACTGCAGGGGGTCCGGAGGGTGAGCTTGAGCGTCTCGAGTGTCGCACCTGAAGCTCACTACCAGCGTTTGGTCCTGAGAATACGTCGAGAGGATCCTGATGACAGAACAATCATTAGAAACCTTGTAATTGAACTGGAGCCTGACAAGAGACTGGACAACCACGTTATTGCCTAGCAATCTGCCACACATAATAACTGCTTGGCTTGTTTCTACATGAGATGAGTTCAAACGTATTTCCTCCTCTAAACTCGTCAACTGCATTAATCCGTGGCCTTTTGTGAACAATAATACTGTTACAAATGTAGGGGTTCGGATAGACAAATGCAATGGGGGATGAGATAGATGATGATGATGATGATGATAATGATTAAATTATTATAAAGTTCTTCATTTACTCGCATTCACAATCAGGTTCAATTTGCAATCAATCATGGTAGCGTGCCTCAGATAATTCAACACAAGGAGATAATAATAAGTGAAGAGTCAAGTTCTGAAATATAATTGACTGAGTTTATTAACAAGTAAATACCACATAAGAGTTGAAATATATGCGGGCTTAATAAATGTAGCTCTGAACTGCGAACTACGAACTCTCGAATGCCTCTCATCTACGAACCAGAACTGCGAACTTTACCGAGTCCAAATCATCACTCTACCCTGGTAAAAGCCGTACTCTCCCTCCCTGGCCAAATCCAATCTCTGTCTAACTACATGCTTACTTCCAACTCCGAGCTCTAACGATAACTGCTCAGGCTCAGATCGAACTCTAACTATTACTCTTACTTCCATCTCCGAGCGAGAACTCTATCTTTTTCCTCAGCTCATTTCTCCAGGTATTTATATGATCCAGGGGTGAGCTAGCGTGCCCAATACATCGAGGCTGACCTCGACGTGTATTACAAGTCAGTTAAGGACATTTCATGAACACTAGTGAACTACTTTACAACATAGCCTTGTCCTAAAAGAGCCGATCTGAGGACACCTAGTGAACTACTTTACATAGCCCTGTCCCCAGACTAAGGTCAATCACTGAACTACTGCTCCACTTTCTATAACCTTGTCCTCACAGGTTAGTCTGTACAGAGGTGAATAACAAAATTGGATCATATTTACAAACACTTTACAACCTTGTCCTCAGAGGTTAGTCTGTACAGAGGTGAATAACAAAATTGGATCATGTTTACAAACACGAACATTAAACTGAAGCGAGGTTGAAGGGGCAAAAGGAGATCACATTTACAACTGAGAGTGAATCAGGGACAAACGGGGAACGGGTCGGGTCAGTGTGCGTAGCAAGGCTAGGCAAGGGTTCAATTCAACAAACACTCATAAATTTCATCAAAGTAATGACATTTTAATGGGTAAGGGATAATATCTACACACAGCAGGTCGAATCAACAAAAAGGGGTGACCTTGTTGGGGACGCTAAACCACATGTCACGAGTTAACATTTTACAACAAACAATGGGCGATGGTTAAAGAGAGAGGGGATAAGAAGGTGAGAGACCGAAATCCGTAACACTATTACATGACCCAAATATGAATGTGTAACTACACACATAATGATTATCCTATAATATACAAAACTACAAAATAGCCCAATAATCACAGTTGCAAATCGCAACAATACCAAAGGATTTGTTATCTTCTTTCCGCATTCGACGGTCATGACGGTGGCGTTATGCAGTGTTTTTTCTTGAACTGGAAATGAGCAAAAATATTTCTGGTCTCCACTTCCAGTGACAATGCATTGATTAGGAATCTTCTGGGTCAAAAATTGTTTGACGTCATAAGTCAATTTGGACGCAGTGCTGAAAATTGTGTCTGATTTTACACTGGTATTTTGATCTTTTGTCGTGCCTAACTTGTTTGTGCTCAACGTGCGATCTTTATACATCAGACTGAGATGGATGTTTTTATCGTGGAAGTTCCACTTACAAGAAAATTTAAGATTTGTCATCTCATTGAAGACAACTGCACAGCTAGGCCGTTTTCTAATCGACAAATCAACGCTTAGACTTATTTCTGATACCATCCATTCTATTGCAGTCGTGTTTTTCCTTAAACCTACAAAGTATTTACCTGCGTCATCTTTTGATACAACGTTTATATCCAGTGAAAATGTCATATCTTCTAGATGAAGTTCAAAAGGATCAGAACTGACATATGTGTAACATCCTGTAATTGAGCAATTTCCTATCATCCGACCATCTTTTCTCCACATCACAGTCGCTCCAATTTGTAGAAGTCGATTCATTATGCAAACAATAGAAAACCGCGTTCCCAGCATCACATGTGTGTTATTCGTTGTTTCGCAAGAAAGTGAGCCTGTCTGCTGCAGGAAAGACGTGGATGTGATGAACAAAGTCAGCCAAACCCAATAGAGATCCATGTTCGTGTATGATAAATGGTGTCTGTACACAGAGATCCGAGCAGATTTAAAATATATATATTTATTTTGAATATATTATTGATTACACTGACAGTTAACCGTCCTCTTTGCAAGTGACATGCAGATGAGAACGAATTGCAACACGACGATCAAACAGTATTAAAAATGTCCGTGACACTCGTTGAAAAGAAAGGATAGCGTCTGAGGATGAAATAATGCAACCTGTCAACTGTAAAATATTGAGAGGCTTTACTTTTGTAAGATTCATAAATTGTCAGTTTAGTTTTGTTTATTGTTTCGGTTTATGAAGTGATACTGATAATGATCCATGATACTTGCGCAGTTACTATTAAAGAAGATACTCTACTGCGCATTAAAATGTGTATACAGGTGTGTATACTAATACCTGGCATAAGATATAAAGAATATGAGAAAATGAGAAGGTATATACACTGTTATTAGGGTAGAAACAAAAACTTGTTAAACAAACATGATTGATACGAATACAAAAACAAAGTATATATCAAAACTGCATAACATAATGACCATTAGGGATATATCTGATACTTTTGCATAGTTTGTCCGTGAGGGTAATCCTTTTTGTTTTTTGATTCAAGATCAAAGTGCTTATAATTTAGCATTCAATATATTCATACTAGATACGAAGCGTAATTTTGTCTTTTTACGAGGCACGCAGGTATACTGCGACTTTTGGATGCTAGTCAATGTCAAAGGTGTAGATCGTACAGAGATCGTAAAACTGTCATACCGATCATACATAATCATCTATGTATATATGTATTGATTGTGGCATTCTGACTTTATAGTTAGCGATTCCAAGTTTTAGTACAAGTTTGGGTTAGGGTTGATTTTTTTTTTTCATATCACATTTGGTACAAACGATTTAAAATAGAACATATTAAACATAACATAACCATGATAACATGGATTTAAAGTAGAAACTGTCATACCGATCATACATTATCATCTGTATGCGTTTTGGGGGAAATTCTGACTTAAAGTAAGCGATTCCAATATAGTACAAGTTTGGGTTAGGGTTGATTTTTATTTCATATCACATTTGTTATAAACGATTTCAAATAGAACATAACATAACATAACCATGATAACACGGATTTAAAGGGACAGGTCCTCTTTTACAAAACGTCTGAACAGTTTCCAGTTGACGGATGGGGATTAATGTAACACACACACACAAAATCAGAGCGAATAGCCCTGTAATTTGGATTCTACGAATGAAAAACGAATGCATCCCTCCATTAAAGGGACTTAGTAACATTGTCCAAATCCTCAAAATAAAATTGTAATTCTAGCGGTTCCTTTATACCTTGTTGTATTCGTATTAACAATAAAATCATGGGACAGCTTTCGGTTTTTCAAATTTCCCTTTCATTACAAAGATATGTATGATTGAAGTATTTAGATAAGAAAATCTCCGGGCGAGATTTTCATCCCTGTACAAAGTGAATGCAGTGAGTTGGTGAATATCACCCAATATCACTTTGCATTTTCGCTCATTACTTGGCCATACATTGTCCATTTGACCTGAAATTTTCACACAATACCCTGAGGACATATGAGATAACAACAGTATACATTGCATCAACCATTCATCAGTTTTTGCACATCTCAACAAAGTTACTAGATCCCTTTAAACTATATATCGGTCAATAAAAGAGTTTAACTTATTTAGCATAATATTACAACAATATTGTACTTATTCTTGTAAAGGTATTGTGTAGCCGACATTTGTAAGGATATGTCACGGAAAAAAAATCTCAAAAATTAAGAATATATAATAACATGTAGCCAGTTTAAGCGAGGTTTGGTTATTTTGCTTAGTATCCGCTCATGTCATTGTTATTTATGCGCGGGTCACGTAGCTAGCGTGGGTCACGTCTATAACTCAACGAAAAAGAGATATCAAGCCCTAATTTTGTCAGGCATGCAACTAAATGACATTTTCTTTCATATAAGACAATAACCTCGCAACTTTGGAAATTTGGCTTGCAAAAGAGGGGCTAACCCTTTAAAATAGAAAGACGAGGAGAACGTCTTTTATAAACAAAGCTTATATAAGTAAGGTCCTGCATCATTGGTCATATTCGTTTACTTAAAAGTACATAATACTGGACATTATTTGGTTAAAAGGGTTCTTGGAACATTGTCCAAGTACTCAAAACTTCCTTGGAACTCTAGTGGTTCTCTCATACCTTGTTATATTCATAGTAAACATAACAGCACGGGAAAGGTTTCGTTTTTTCAAATTTCCATTTCGTTCAAAAGATATTTACGATTGAAGTGTTCAGATGTTAACTGTCTACGGGATAATTTAAGCAGTGTACATACTGTTATGACTGTAGTAAATGCAATGACATAGTGAATATCACTTCGCATTTTTGCTCATTTCTCAGCCAAAAAACATCAAATCTACGTGAAATATTTACACATTACTTTGTGGACGTATCAGATTACAACAATACACAATTTATTAATCACACATCACTGTTTGCACTTGTCAACAAAGTTACTAGATCCCTTTAAGAGACAACCGAGTGCAATTAAATGATTTCTTTTTCAAAAATTTTAACTAATTAGTTGGGTCAATAAACATAATTTACGCTGTTACTGATCTTACAAAGCATACAGTATTTGCAGAAGTTTCTACAGTCCAGCATCATAGTCAACTCATGTCCAGTATTTCTAGAAAGGTTGTCTGCAACATATCTTTGAAACCATATTACATAGGGCAAAGCGAGGCCTAAAACCACTACGAATTATATATATATCAGCTTTTTACATTACTATGTACAAAATTACTTTGATCGGTTTTAATACATCGTTTTAAAGCGAGGCATATTATATGAAAGTATTTTGTATAATATTCTTATGATTATGTATTGTTAGCAAAATACATAAAAAATAAAAGTGCAAGTAAGCTGAATACTAATTCAGAACTGTTGTAATGGCATAATTTATTTACAGCAAAATCTTCTTTTAATTCATTTGTTAACATTACCAAGTGAAATATGTTAAAATAATGATCAGACTAGGATTACAGTTGATAGTTATATAAACAAAAACACTTTTCCACGGATCATGCCTCCCCTTAATACAAAACACACGCAACCAGTCCCTGCCTTATGTAACGACAATCAACTAAATATGATGTCCTGCCCTAAATGCAAGAACACCAAACTTCAGTGTTGGAATGAAATACAAACTATACAGTGTGAGTAAACAAAAAAACGAAACCGTGCTTTGATAGCTTATAAATCCATATTTCTAAACATAATATATTGGTATCATGTTATAGTTTAAGCTTAAAATGATATGTCATACATTCTGATCGCTTTACGCTTCACAGAACGCGACCTTATTATCCAAAGTAATTCAAAAAGAACCCGTGTCCCAGTCTGCCGTTGTCTTGTTCCATTTTGAATGGATGCGTCTGTTTACCGTTTTTTTCAAAAGAGCATTTCAAGAATATCCTTTGGTGAATCAAACTAAAATACCAGCAGGTTGCCAGTGTTTTTCATGTTTATGAGGGCAAAACGGGGTCCCCTACCCTCCTCCCATCAGCAACCCTACTGTTTGAAGGCAGGGGCCCTGAATAGGAAATGTAGGATGAAGTTATCTTCGAAAATCTTCGACAATACTGATGCAACCATTCACAAAACAAGAACACTGCAAACTTGGACACGGGTTGTTTTTGCATGACTTTGGATCATTAAGTCGCGTTCGGTAAAGCATGAAGTGATCAGAGTTTATGATGTATCATCTTAAACGCGATCTCCCAAGCTTAAACATGATACCAATATCAATATATAAATATGTTTCGAATAGTGGATTTATAAGCTATTAAAGTCCGATTACGTTTTTTTTTAATCACACTGTATAATTAATTTGTCTAATTAGGTCGTGATTTTCTTGCTTGTAATCAAATTGCCTCCTGTATTTCATATCACAAAATACCCCCTTTAAGCTTTAAGGGGAAACATGTTTATTTTGAGACATTTATAAATCATAATTATAAGAAGTTATGATGTAGTACAATTATCCAAATATACAGCAAACATGCTCTTCGTTTTCTTTGCCAACAACAATTGCTGGTACAGATGTCATTTTGGTTAAATTAGTTTAATTCAATTTTGTCCAATTTCCCTTACTCTTAAAATTACTATATTTTCCGTCATTACTTTGTATCATATAACATAATACAAAATAGCAATAAGACTCCATGGACTAAGAGTTGCAGAAATTGTGTCGTAAAAAATCCATTTTATATAAAAAGTATTTAAAAAATAAAACTGTACATGAGGATAAATTTAAGAAGTTTCGTAATTATGTTACTTTAAAAATAAGACAGGTTAAAAGAAAACATTATAAGAGTAAATTTGATAAAGTAAAAAATAATATTAAATCTACATGGAAAGTTATAGACTCTCTTATAAATAAAAATATAAATAAAAATTGTAATATTGAAACTCTTGATATAGAAGGTAGAATAATTAAAAATAAGGAAGAAATAGTTAGTGTTTTTAATGATTTTTTTGTTAATATTGGTTTAAATTTACAAGATTCTAACGAGGAAGTAGATACAATTTTTTTTAAACAATACTTGAAGTGTCAAAATAATAATTCTAAATTTTTAAATCCAGTAACAAAAAATGAAATAATAAAAATAGTAGAAAATATGAAAAATGATACTAGCCCTGGGATAGATAATATTGATATAAAAGTAGTGAAATATGTTATTACTTTAATTTCTGAACCAATAAGTTTTATTTTTAATGAATGTTTCTTAGATGGTTCATTTCCAATGAATATGAAAATTGCAAGAGTAACTCCAATTTATAAGAAAGGCAGTAAAAATGATGTAAATAATTATAGACCAATTTCGGTATTACCCATATTTTCTAAAATATTAGAGAAATGTATTTATAATAGATTAATATACTTTATTAATAGGTATAATATTCTTTTAAAAAAACAATATGGATTTAGACAAGGGCATTCGACTAGTACTGCAATTTTAAATTTGATAAATAATATAAATAAAGCCATTGATAATAAGGAATATGCAATAACTGTTTTGATAGATTTGACTAAGGCATTTAATGTTATTGATCACTCTATATTATTATATAAACTTAATCATTATGGTATTAGGGGTAAACCACTTCAATTATTATTAAGTTATCTCACAGATCGTAAACAATTGACATCTATTAATGGAGTACAGTCCCAATTAAAAACAATTAAATGCGGGGTACCACAAGGGTCCATATTGGGTCCTCTTTTATTTTTGATTTATATAAATGATTTACCACATTCAACTCAAGATTCAAGTTATATATTATTTGCGGATGACACTAGTGTTTTTTGTAAAGGAAATGATCTCCAAGCTTTATTTAATTTGGTTAATGTTCAATTAGAGCAGATAAGTAACTGGATGAAAGTAAATAAATTGATTTTAAATGTTGATAAAACTAATTATATTATTTTTGGAACTCGAAATACAACTAATTTCAATTGTGATCTTTATTATAGGAATGATAAAATAAATAGAGTGTCTAGTACAAAGTTTTTAGGGGTGCATTTAGATGAAAAACTATCTTGGAATCAACATGTAAATTATGTATGTAATACTATCGCACGAAATATAGGAATACTTTATAAATTACATTTTTTGCCTCAAACAGTTTTGAAAATGCTATATTATTCACTTATATCATCGCACATTAATTATTGTAGTATTGTATGGGGTTTTACTTCCAAGAAAAACATTGAGCGAATACATAAACTGCAAAAACGTGCAATAAGATTGATAACGGAATCGCCTTTTTTATCCCCTAGTGCACCTTTGTTTATAAAAATGTCAATCTTACCAATTAATGAAACGATATTTTTAGAAACTGCAATATTCATGTATAAATTGTTTAATAATTTGCTCCCTGTCGCATTTAAAGATTTTTTTTATTTGCAATAATCAAGTTCACACATATAATACAAGAAATGCCCAAAATATTCATCTTCCATTTAATCGCACTCTAGTAATACAATCTTCAATATTTTATCATGGTACTATCATCTGGAATAACCTACCACCATTATTAAAGGACTGTAAAACTTTAAGTCAATTCAAAAGACTATCAAAGAAACAATTATTTGTCGATATTGGTAATTGACTGTCAAATGATGTGTCATTACATGAAAATGTTTCCTAATTGTATTTATTTATTTATTTTTTTTGTTACTATAGGTAGTTTTGTGTGTTTTTGTCCTTTCTTAAATACATTTGTTCTCTTACTTTAATTAATGATTTGTTTATTGTCAATATGCAATCAAGGAATCATTATTACAAGCCTATATGTGCTTTTTTTATGATTCCCCCACTTTTGTTTTGTTTATTCATTTAATTGTAACCAATCATGCATTTGATGTTCATGCATATCATATATTGTATATTTGTCATTTTTACAAGTGGAAATAAATTGAACTATTAAACTATTGAACATGAATTAAGTAAATCATACTAAAATATAATAACAGGTACGTTTCATGAAAGTTATCTATGCATACTGTATACGTTCGAGGCGGTTTTGGGAGTAAGAGTCTCCCAGAAAATACCAAAGTTCGGGGGAAAAAAACATCCTTCTTTGTAAAACATGATCGCAAATGTTTATGTTTTAAAGAAAAAGAGCTGTGTTTTCAAAAATCTTTTGCCAAAACAATCTGGAGAAAATTTCCCGTAATGTCCATGCTAAATATCAATTTTCGCTATTACTTCTTAAAATTCTGAAACGATACATTTGATACACCCTCATCTGTATCATTTAATGCAGGTGATCATCATCATCATCAAGTTCAGGTGGCGCTGTAAAACGCTGCTGTGGTCTTCACGAGAGCACGCCATGCAACTCTGTCTTCTGCCAAGTGTGTTGCACCATTCATTCCTTCACCGGACACCCTCTTGATATCGTCAGTCAAAGATGTCGGTGGACGACCTCTGCCACGTTTTCCTTCAATTGCACCTTGCAGTATTTTTTTTTTCAATTCCTTCAGTTCTCCTAACGATGTGCCCAAAGTACTTTAGTTTTCGTTCCATAATTCCCCTTCTGATATTTAAGTCTGTACCAATCTTGTTCAGAATTCATACATTTGTCTTCCTATCTTGCCAAGACACCTCTAGAAGCCTTCTGTAGCACCACATCTCAAAAGCGACCACTCTTTTTCTGTCGTTCTTTGTCATGGCCCAAGACTCACATCCATAGGTAGCAATGGAGAATCCAGTTGCACGAAGAAGTCGAACCTTCAGATCGAGTGAAAGGCCTCGGCTTTTCCAGATATGAGACATGCAGATGATAAACGTGCTTAATATGTTAGTGCAAACATTTCTTTATGAATGTGACAGCCAATCTATATAATCACTTCCTTGCCGTGCGCGTCATATAAAGAGGTTCGTAATCCGATGACGCGAACAGATCTTTCAAGGAAACCACTTCGTTTATTCATCTCGGGATCCGTCGGAGTATGACATCTAAGGCGGTGTTCTCTGGCTTGGCATTTCTGTCACCGTGAGCAAGATGAAGCTGATCATACGAAGGACCATCAGCATTTTTCTCGCAATCATCGTCGTGATAAATACAGAAAAAAGACGATGCTGACATACATGTGCAAAAGTTACTTATATATGTGACAGCCAGTCTTTCTAGTCACTTGTTTGCCGGGCGCGTCATATCTAGAATTTCATATTCCGATGATGCGAACAGATCATCCAAGGAAACCACTTCGTTAATTTCTCTCGGGATCCCTGGGAACATGACATCTTGCAGTCCTCATAGTCAGTGTGACGATTCCATTGATGGGCAACGTGTTGATCTTCCGTAGTAGATCTGAAAACCTCTGACCTGTGTTTTCTTGGTCGTTGTTTACAGATCTTGATGGGCTTGGCGTACAGACATGCAACATCATCTTCACTTGGAAGACCCGGTTGATCGGACATACCCTGATGCATACCACATGACAAGTCAATGATGGTCAATAAGGAATCAATACCAATTCACTGGAATCTGAACCTACACATTTTGATTGTCCAGCAAACCTTTCCTTCTTTCCAGAAGAAGCTTCTTCTCTTACGATGGGATCAGGCTTGAGATCATCAACAGTGCAATACACGTTGTCATTGGGAACACCTTTCCCGTGTCCATGATAGTCCTCCATGCTACCATCGCTACCGTCTCCTCCTCTCAGACCAAATGGTATTTGCGATGCACCCCTCTCAGATACATCCGGGACAGTAGAGTAATGCTGGGAAGCTGGTGAAGGTTGCACCACCAGATTTCCAGAATGGATGTTTGATGATTCCGCCTGATTGTAATTACTCGCAATATCGCTGGACGACTGTGCATCGGATATATTTCTCCTACTGGTCATTTCAATTCCATCACCCTCATTTAGACTTCGATCTTGCTTCCTTTTATGGTATTTGCTTCGGCATGTCTTGATGAGACGTCTAATGTGATACACTCCAAAGAATAAAATGCAACAAGATGTAGCTGTCAGTGCAATGAAAGTCAACAAGAGATTTTTAGATGGGAAATTGTTCAAAAGAGATGTTAGTGTCACTATATTGTTACTCGGCACTGCCTGGCTTACATCGTAATCTGAGTTTGTTGATGAAGAAATCTGCGTTGTTGGTGGATAGGGTTGAGAAGGCCTCAACGATTCCGGAAAATATTGTTCATCTGGTCGAGATGTACTGCTTAGAACTATGGAAAGGGATGCATACCTCACATCCAGGGGCGTCGATCACGGGGGGGATAGGGGGGATATATCCCCCCCCAATATTTCAGGTGGGGGGGATGGCCTGTATTATCATCCCCCCCCCCAATATTTGGGGTTCAGCAATATATAATAACATTAAAATTAAGGAGCATTGCCCCCTCTCATGAATGGAAGTTGTTACTATATTCTTCTTTAAACCACTTTTTGGTAATGCTAAACTGCCCAAATCCAAAATTTTCCGGGGCTGCGCCCCTGGAACCCCCATTAAGGTTAATTGACCCAGTACCAGCCATGTACTCATTAAATAGTTTTATTCAGGACTTCTCTCTTGGCAAACTTTCAGGCGATCCTGCCCACTGTGCGTTCGCGCTTTGCTCACTAAAGTTGGGCTAACTATTCAATAGTTAACTTTGTTACTTAGAAAAATGTTATTTTCACACAATCAACTTACTTGTTTAAGCTTGACGTTTCGAACATCTTCGTTGTTCTTCATCAGAAAATTGCTATCTAGCGGTCAGACTCAGAAGTAATTTTCTGATGAAGAACAACGAATATGTTCGAAACGTCAAGCTTAAACAAGTAAGTTGATTGTGTGAAAATAAAATTTTTCTAAGTACGTAACAATTTCATAATCAGATGAATCTTATCAAGGAGTTAACTTTGTATTTCCTATTAACATATTATACAACATCTTTATTTCTGGATATTATAAATCCCAAAGCTTCCGGGGGCTTCGCCCCCTGGACCTACAATAAGCTTCCCAATGTGGGTATCCCTTGACTTATTCTTTTCAGTGTTCCATCAGGATGATTGCAATCGACAGTATTTATCAATCAGGCTAAAATTCATCCATACTTGGACAGCGCCCTCATCATAACATGATGCTTGCAATGTGCACTTATCTCTAAACAGCTAATTCAAAAACCAATTAACTAAAGAATAGTTAACTAGTACGTAACAATTTCATAATCAGATGAATCTTATCAAGGAGTTAACTTTGTATTTCCTATTAACATATTTATATCTGAATATTACAAATCCAAAAGCTTCCGGGGGCTCCGCCCCCTGGACCCCCAATAAGCTTACCAATGTATCCCATGACTGATGCTATTCCGGGTTCCATCAGAATGCTTGCAATATATGTATCTATCAGGCTAAAGTTCATATTGGACAAAGCCCAGCTAATAACATGATGCTTGCAATGTGCACTTAATAATCTTCCAATTCCTAAACAGATGAATTCAAAAGCTTTGCCCCACCCCCCCCCCCCCCCCTGAGCCATAAAAACCCGGACACGCTGCTGGGTTGTCGCTTCGCTCCCTCGCCAGAGATGGTCAAAATGACGAATCATCCCCCCCAATGGCGAGAAGAAATCGACGCCCTTGCAGTCACATCCACTGTTTCTGTCTCAGGTGTTCTAGTAGTTATATCAGTTGTTGAATGTTACAGGTTGTCTTCATCCAGTACAGGTGCGGTGAGATTCAATACCAGCACTCTCTCATTCGGCTCCAAATATATATAATATTCCCCGGAATCCACATATATTGCACTTTATGCACATGACAACTCGTTCATCTTTCCTGCATAGCACCTTTTCAAGCGTTTTGAGCTCATTAGAACCAGAACATCTCAGTTGTCCATCCAACATTGTCTTCTTTTCCGAGTAAGCTCCACTTGTGACGTGATCTGGTTGGATATCATCAACGGTGCAGTAAACGTTGTCATGTTATAAACCTAGCTGTTCCGTGTCCCCGAGAGACTTCCATCCTCTCACTGCTCCCGCCTTCTCCTTTCAGGCAGGTATAGCATCAGTGTCACACGCCCCTCAGATACATCCGGGACGGTACACATCACGGTAGAGTAATGTTGAGGAACGGATGAAGTTGGTTCACCATATTACCAGAAAGAGGGGTCTGGTCAGGGGGCAATCGTGACATTGCTGAAGAACGGTGCATCTTGTGTCCCTCATACTGATCATTGCAATCTCTCCACTGTCATTTGGCTTCGAACCACCTCCTTTCAATTCATTATCACTGGTGGACTTGTTGAAAGTATGTGTTCTATTATCTTTATAAATCATCCAAGGTAACACATCCCAAAGGAGAAAGTGCATAGCAACGTGACAGACAGGACTAGTAGGCTCCACGGGAAATAGTTTGTCAGCAGGGATCTCGATGTCATGTGGTTGGTACTCGACATTGACTGATTTAGTGTTGAAGGTCGCTCTTCACTTCGTGCCTTTGTTCTCAGGTCTTCTGTGTCTGATGGAGTAGATGAAATGTCAGTGGTCGTAGAAAGTGAGAGGTTATCGTCATCCAGTATAGGTGCGGTGAGATTCAATACAAGGAACTTCGTATTCGGTTCCGAATATATGAAATATTCTCCAGAATCAATCCGAGATGACTCATGAATGAGCGAGAAAGTGAAACAAAGAAATTTTCCACAAACTTCAAATCCAAACTTAAATTGATTAGGTACGTTCGAATTACATATCATGTTGCATTCTTCGTTTGTAGGATTATGATCTCGAGAAAAACACCATCCATTGGCAGCACATTGACCAATCGCGATATTGTATCTACTCCACTCAACCTCATTATTTGTTCTTAAAAATCCACTTGTGGTGCACTGAACGGTAGATATCTCCGTTATCTCTGATTTAGTCTCTCTGACAGGTGAACAATGGAACGGCTCAAGGGAAGCGTCGTGATGCGGAATGAGGTTAAGGAGCAAAAGCAGTAAGGGTCGTGATGATATAGTCATGACTATTGCTTAGTTTGTAAGTCTAAAAGAAGTATCCAAAGCAAACAGACTGCTGGTCCAGAGTTCAGAAGGTCGTGTAGTATAGGAAAATATCCTTGTGTTTGGAACAATATTATTGAGACATACAAAGTCTAATTTGAAATATTTATCCTAGCAATAGTTGTCTTTATTCTGTCCGTTAACGTCTTCACCGCCTCATGGAAATGTCAACCTGTAAGATATCGTGACGAATAATGTAACTATGCAGCAATTATCCAGGAAATAAGCAATATTATGGAAAATGATATCGATACTTTAAACGTAAACAATCCCTGTAATTAATCATTGTTCTTTTAATTAATAAAATTCTTCGTGACATAGTTGGAGTTGTTGAAACCACTTGTCAACTAAAGTCGGTCACGCGACAAACGTTTAAAGTGTTTCAAGTAATGCTAGTTTCTAGTTTGTTGTTTAACAATCATCAATTGTGTCATTTATCAATGAGTTTATTCAATTGAGAGCCGAAAACTGAACTAGATATTTGAGACTAGTGTCCTTTCATTTTGTCCCATGATATATAGCCAGCATAGGCGTGAGAGGCAGGGCAGGCAGAACACTGCACACATGCAATAGTGGGATGAATCATGTTATGTTCGAACTAGATCTCTTTAGGGGTGTCGAGGTATAATATCAATAGTAATAGCTTGCATTTATATAGCGCTTAAAGGGGTATTCCGGGCCTGATAAAACTATTCGTTATTTGAATAAGCAGAATAAGAGGCATAATTGGTGAAAATTTGATCAAAATCGGACAACAAACACGGGAGTTATACCTATTTGAATATCATGTAGTAATGAGCGATCGTTTCAAAATTGCCGCCATATGCAACATCATTGACGAGCAACTCGCCATGGCTTTAGTACATGAAAATACACTTATTTCTCATTTTCGTTGCTAAAAATTAAATTTTCTCAGCTTGTTTTCACGAATTCATAGAAGAATATCGATGGGCAAACCTCTTTGGAATTTGTAAGCTCATAAATTTGCTTTGTTATGAAGAAAATTTAAATTTTGTAAAATTTCCATGTAGAAGTCAAAATGGCTGCAGCTCGCAAGTGACGTCACGATCGATAGCAATTGCGAACGATACTAAAAATCGGAGCAAAGTTCATCCTTACATAACTTTTTTATTGCTCTACCGTTTTGGCTCAGATTTTCGATCATGATTCTTCATATTCACTTCATTTTATAGCAAACATCACATTTCTGGGGTGGAATTCCCCTTTAATACAGGGTGTCTAAGTGCAAGTATTATTACCCGCATCGTCATCAGGTACAGTTCAAACCTAAACCATGATATTGCGTACTTTCTCAACTCCCCGAGGAGCATACTCGCCATTTGTTGCTGCCAATGGCGCGAAGGCTAATTGACACCCGACCATGGTACCCATTAACATGATTAATACACCTGGGTAGAGAGCAGCAATGTGGATTAATTGTCTTGCTGAAGGAAAAGCGGAGTGTGCACGTCCACAATATTGGTATATTTGTTCAGGTCTCCATTTTCTCCATGCGACGGTCATGGGTTCGATTCTCAGTAAGTGCACGTGTGCATGCATTCTGGTGTAATCATTGATTGTATCTACATGCGGTAATAACAGGGTGGGGAGAGGGAAGGGGGAGGGGAAGCAAGAATCTCCCAAAAGGAGTGCTGATCTTACCTATATTGTGACAATATTAAACTCCGTTGAATTATTCAGGAGGGCTAACCTACCAAATACCAATATAATTTTCAAAAAGTGGAATGATGTGGTATCTTAACAAGGGAGACTTCTCCCTAGGCATGTATCGAAACCAGGTAGATCGAAGAATAAAAAGACACCCATAAAATGTAGTGATATTATTATGTTGGCTTCATTTCCACTGAATTAAATTATTATCACATGGAGTGGAAAAATTCTACTGCATATTATACAATGTTAAGTGTTTACTGATTGATTTCGGTTGTCTAGTACTATATTGCACTTTATGCACATGACAACTCGTTCATCTTTCCTGCATAGCACCTTTTCAAGCGTTTTGAGCTCATTAGAACCAGAACATCTCAGTTGTCCATCCAACATTGTCTTCTTTTCCAAGTAAGCTCCACTTGTGACGTGATCTGGTTGGATATCATCAACGGTGCAGTAAACGTCATGTTATAAACCTAGCTGTTCCGTGTCCCCGAGAGACTTCCATCCTCTCTCTGCTCCCGCCTTCTCCTTTCAGGCAGGTATAGCATCAGTGTCACACGCCCCTCAGATACATCCGGGACGGTACACATCACGGTAGAGTAATGTTGAGGAATGGATGAAGTTGGTTCACCATATTACCAGAAAGAGGGGTCTGGTCAGGTGGGTCTAGCCGGGTGTGTAACACCAACCATGAGAATGACATTGTCCAATTGTTTCTTTATATATACTCCATTTGATATCAATAATTGATCTTAACCATTCATTGTGTGTACAGATGACAGATATCTCGTTGATAGCTGATTCTGTCTCTCTGACAGGCGAACACTGGAATGACTCCATCGCAGCGACGTGTTGTGGAATCAGGGTAAAAAGCAACACCAGTGAACATGTTGACAATAAAATCATGACAAACAATCAGTTTGTATGTCACAAAGAAATGTCTAAATGAAACAGATTACAGTTGTCCAAAAAGAACAAAAGTTCAGAAGATCGAGTACAAATTTGGAGATATATGTACCACTCTGTATCATGACATTCAACAAACTGAGTAGGAATAGAAGAGAGAGCAAATATTTTAATTCTTTTCGTGAAAGTCTTCATCGCCCTACCGAAGGAAACGATATGAAAGAAGATATTGTGACTCATAAATGAGGTATCATATCAAATGCTCTCAAAACTTCAAAAACTTACGAATCCATTGATATGAGTATTATTAATTGTCGTTTTGAAAGTATGAATTGTTTAAAGGAACACATTAGTTTCAACTAATGTGAATCACGCAACAAACGTTCAAATAATACAAAAAATGTAGCAAGGATTCAAAGTTTCTAATCTCTTGTTTGATACTAATTAATGTATGTGGTTTATCCGTAAATGCATTTAATTAAAAGTCAATAACGAAACTTGATACAAGTGCTTGCTTTAACAAAAAAAAATTAATTAAACAACAATTGAATGATATTACACAGACATGAATTTAAAAAGATTATAGTTGTATCATTTAGATCAAGTACAAAGTGCATGAACTTATTAAATAAAAAGTGCCAAGTAATATGTCATTATAAATTAGTATTGATCCTATGCGGCCCTTATTACGCAATTGTAAACTTTGCTAATAATTGTATACTTAGCTGTGATATTACACAGACATACATTTAAACAGATTATAGCTTTATTATTTAGATCAAGTACAAATTGCATGAACTTATTAAATAAAAAGTGCCAAGTAATATGTCATTATAAATTAGTATTGTTCCTATGCGGCCCTTATTACGCAATTGTAAACTTAGCTAATGAAAGAGATTGTCAAAATCCTCAACACTTACTAGTGGTTCTCACATACCTCCTTGTATCTGATTACCAATAGAAGCATATGACAAACTTGGTTTCCAAAATTTCACTTCCGTTAAACAAATATGTATAGTTGAATGTATTCAGATTCAAAATTATCTACCAGATAGTTATAAATGTGTACGAAATCAGTGCCATGAAAATGGTCGTATTGTTGTTGGCAATCGACAGGACTTCATTGGCTTTGCGTAAAGCATATCAATATCTTTGTCGTTTTGCTTACTTTCCAAGTTCTCCCGTGGATCTCCGTAGGTGCTCAATCTGGCAGTCGCTCCCGCGTGAAACGCGCTGCAGTCGAATTCAGACGACGGGCACATCGGAGGCCCATCTGGACTGATGTTATTTGACCCTGTCACATTTGCACCGTCATATTGACAGCGACGTTCCAAATCATCAACCGTGCAGTAATCGCTTTCCACATCGATCACCACGTCATTCTCCACAGAGCATGTAGAAGGAACGTGGTTTCCACGATAGTGGGTTACAGGTCGCTGTTTCTCCGCGTTAGTTGGCTCTTGGCTACTTCCTAAATCAGATGATACATGTCCCTGACATTGACCATTGACTTGGCTCTGTGATGATTCCTTTAAAGTCAATGACGTTGTTCTCATTGGAATTGCATCCACATCATTTATCAGATCATCATTATCATCGGAAGGTCTATAGTTTAGTCGACTGTTTTGTCTTTCACTGTAGCCTGCTATTAATTTCAACATCTTATTCCAAAATATACATAGTGACACAATCATTATGCAACTGAAACATAAGAACATGGCTAAACATAATATGATGATGTATAACATGTTCATGTTTTGAAGACTGTCTTGACTGTGGAATGTTTCTTTTGTAGCACTATCGTCAGTTTCAGCTGTATTAGCGGTTGGTGATTGCAGGAGGTCCGGAGAGTGAGATTGAGCATCTCGAGTGTCGCACTTGAAGCGTAATTCCAGCATTTGATCCAATGAATACTTGTAAATGAACCTGATGACAGAACAGTCATTGCTAATATTGTAATCGATCAGGAGCCTTACAAGAGAGTGTACTTCTACGCGGTTATTTAGCAATCAGATTTAAAATAAAGGATTATGATTATTTTCACTGACCGTCCTCTTTGCAAGAGATATACAGATGAGAACAAATTGCAACACGACGATCAAACAGTATTAAGAATTTCCGTGACACGCGTTGAACAGAAACGATAGCGTATGATGATGAAACAGTCCAGCCAACAATGGCATACGTGTTTATCACAACAACCTGTCAACTGTAACATATTGAGAGGCTTTACTTTTGTAAGATTAATAAATTGTCAGTTTAGTTCTGTTTATCGTTTCGGTTTATGTGATAATGATTTAAGTGATAATGACAATGATCCATGATACCTGCGCAGTAACTATTAACGAAGATACTCTACTGCGTATTAAAATTTGTATACAGGTCTGTATAATAATACCTGGCATAAGATATACAGGATATGAGAAAATGACAAGGTATATATATATATATATACATATATATATATATACACTGTTAATAGGGTAGAAACAAAACCTTGTTAAACAAACAAGATTGATACGAATAATAATATTAGGCATTTAGCTACGCTATTCATAGTAAACTATATCACAGCGCTTACAATATTACAAAAACAAAGTATATATCAAAACTGCGTGACATAATGACCATTAGGGATATATCTGATAATTTCGCATAGTTTGTCCCCGAGGGTAATTCTTTTTGTTTTTCGATTCAAGATCAAAGTGCTTATAATTTAGCATTCAATATATTCATAATAGATACGAAGCGTAATTATGTCTTTTTACGAGGCACACAGGTATATTGCGACTTTTGGATGGTAGTCAATGTCAAAGGTGTCGGTCGTACAGAGATTATAAAACTGTCATACCGATCATACATAATCATCTATGTATATATGCATTGCTTATGGCATTCTGACTTTATAGTTAGTGATTCCAAGTTTTAGTACAAGTTTGAATTAGGGTTAATTTTTTTTAATTTCATATCACATTTGGTACAAACGATTTCAAATATAACATAATATTAAACATAACATAACCATGATAACACGGTTTTGAAGTAGAAAGACGTGCAGAATGTCTCTTTATAAACAAAGCTTATATCAGACCCAGTTTAGAGTGAAAAAAAGGCCGGGCCGAGACGCGTCTCGGCCCGGCCTTTTCTTCACTGTAAACGCACGCAGGGCCAAATGCGGTACCAAATTGGGAAAACAATTCATTGCAAATAACGCGCCTTTGTTCTGTGACCCCGGCGTGCCTCCAAAATAATGGTTTGTTTACTGTGTTTGTTTACATGCAGAGCGCCACTACGACAAGATATTGAAAGGGCGGCCAGGCCCCGCCACTTTAAACGCACCAAAATTGGGGGCCGAGTACCGCAATTTAAGCAGGGCCGAGACGCGTCTCGGCCCGGCCCTGCACTGTAAACGGGGTCTCAGTAAGGTCCTACATCATGGTCATACTCGTACATAATACTTGACATAATTTGGTTAAAAGGGATTTAGTAACGTTGTTTAAGTACTCAAAACTTCCTTGAAACTCGAGTGGTTCTCTCATACCTTGTTATATTTTGATTAAACATAACAGCACAGGCAAGGTTTCGGTCTTTCAAATTTCCATTTCGTTCAAATAAGGGGAGGGCCAATGTCGAAAAAAGTGACTTTTGTCTCCACAACAAGTTTAAACCGATTGTAATTGTAAGTATTTTTATTGAGACAACATAATTCAGAGGTCTACCTCAACAAATTTGTTGCGAACACCTCCAAATCCAAGATAGCGTCCAAAAAGGCAGCCGTTTTGTATTGCTATAGATAATTGGCAAGATTTCCCAAATAACACCTTATATCAACATTATTCTGCAATCATATTAAAGACAATACAATTTCCTATAATCTGATACCAAACACTGTGAGGTTCAGGATATGTATCATGGTCATTTTAAGACCCAAACTCAAATTGTATGCATTTTCCCCCAAAAATATGAAATGATTGATTTACATAATTACGTATAAATCAATAATTGTATTAGCTGTCAATTGTTATACTTTTCAAGAAATTGTCCAATTATATCGATAATAGTCCCTGAAAATTTCAAGTGTATACCGTATCTGAACAAAAAGTTATAGTACTTTTAATTCAGCATTAGCTCTGCACAAAATGGGCACTTTTGCATGATTTATCATGCTATACAGGGTGTCTCAAACATGTGTAATCTTAATAAGACGATTTGTATACCAAATGATTGCGTCAATCTCGGGACACCTTCAATTCCAGTTATGAACAAATACAAAAAGCGACACCATTTCTTGTAATATGATGAATATCTCACCATCATTATGTAGTCCGCGTAGATGTCGTGTCTGTCCTGTATTTGTTTAAAGGGTAACACCACCCAAAAATAACATTCTTATTATAGAAAGGTAACATCTTTAGTATTCCATTCCTTCAACAAGTTCACAAAAATATATTTTCAGAACAAAATATAATTGGAAAACGCATCACCATTCTCAACCATGCGTTCATGCGGTCTGAATTGCGTAGACTACATGTGCGGAGAGCCAGAGCACTCTGTGCTGACCGAACGAATCATCCGGGATTCTATTGACGTACGCGTGGAAGCATTGGCGCACTCGCAAATGCTTGGCCCGTGTGGAACCAGGAAAAAGCAGTGGTTCCGTAAGTGGTGGAAATTAATTGCTTTGTTTATGAATCACACAATCCTTTGCAAAATGTTGGGTATATATTTGATATCACAAAACGGTACCAAAACATATAATAATGTGTTGTCCTTTGCCTGGTGGTCCCCTTTAACTGCGTTTATCATAACTCAAACGCTAATAATGAACTTAATTCCACTCCACATGGAGCATACCAGTCAGCTGCATACTGACGCGCATTCCATGCATATTGCGAATTCGAATCATACTGGGTGTCCACGATGTGTTTAAAACAGTATCAAGATCATGCTCATTATCTTGAATAAGTGTTTTACTGAAGTACACAATATTCGGGAAATAATGATGTGCAGAGCGTATCTAGCTTCGAACAACATCTTGATCGCGAGGAACGCACCCTTCATGCATTTCATATCTTATTACATGCACCTGGAGACCATAAAGGGCCGGTCATACTTGCGGTAGTGGACGTAGTTAGCCGTAAGGTAATTTAATGTGGGTCAGACGTGGTGTAAATACGTTAAACTACGTTTAAATACGTTGAGGTACGGCGATGAGCCACAGAAGAGTACAGATAAGTACGTTCAAGTACGATAAACTACGCTAGACTACGGTAATCCCGATGCAGCTCACCCACGGACAGGTACGTCTGACTACGCTTGAGTACAGTAAACTACAGAAGCCACTACGCTAGACTACACACGACTACGCTAAAGAACGTCACTACGGTATATTTAGCAACTCCGCACGGAGTATTGCGGCCAGCCCGCGGTGTTGTACGGTCTTGAGCAGTTCTAAGCAAGTTGTCTAATTTTGTGCTTACAAATGTTTGGACCAAGTGTGCTGATGCTGGTTTTGTGCACGGTGAAGTACGTTAGAGTACGCAAGAGTACGTTTGAGTACGTTGCGAAGTACGTTTGACTACGTCAGACTTCGTTAAACTACGTTAGACTACGTTAGACTTCGGTTAAGTACGTTAGCATTACGGATGCCTTTACGTACCGCTCTTTTGAACATGTTCACAAATTAAATCAAAGATCACGGCTCCCCCGAGTTAAAGCAAGTTAGCATCACGGACAACTACCATGACTACGGTAAGGTACGGATGCCTGTACGTTCAACTTCCTTAAAGTACCTTCAACTACGTTAGCCTCGACTACGTTCAACTACGTCCACTACCGCAAGTATGAGCGGCCCTTAAGCCCTGGTCACAACCCACCGTGCGTGTTTTTAGTCCGTACGGTTTTTGGGGAGGCCACGGCCGCCACGTTTTTCTGAAAACGTAGGGAGGGAGTGGCAAAGGCAGGGAGGGAGTACCGGCAACGCACGTCACACGCACGGTGTAAGTACGTGGCCCGCACGCCACGCCTGGCCGTGAGCGGTTGCGTGCATCGTACGTTGCGCACGTGGTAAGTGCGTTGCACGTGCTTACAACGTGCTTACAACGTACGGTCTCCGTGCGGTTGCCACGTTAACGTACGGAGGCCGTACTTACACGTGCTGCTCACGTACGGTGTCCTTACTCACTAAGTGCGTGCAAGTGCGAACAACCTTTTCTGCTCATATTATACTGCAGAAATCAGTGCGCACAACGTGCGTTGTAAGTGCGGAGCACGTGCTTACTCGGTACGGTCCACGTGAGTTCTGCGTGCTCATTGGAAAGTTGAACTGGGGACGTGCCGAGTAAGCACGGACCACGCACTTATCACGTGCGCAGCACGCACGTGCGCTCATTGGCTGTAGAACGCAGCGAAAACGCAGCGAACGCAGCGAAAGTTCCTCGTGCACTAAAAGTGCTACGTCGTGTCTGCGTGCTCCCAAATCCGTACTGAGTCGGTACTGAGTCGGTACTCACCACGTACGGATACCCAAATTTTGCCCACGTTTTTGCAAGTAGACAGCACGCACGGGGCACGCACTTGCAAGTACGGCGGGTTGTGACCACCGCTTTAACGGTCTATACAATTTGTCTGACTCAGTATTAAAACAAAACAAACTCATTTGCTAAACTAATATGCACAACACCGAAAGCCAGCCGAATGTTTATTTTGTTTGCACTACACTGCACTCGTGTCACCATGGTAACAACAACCGATTATGGACAAAAATATACCAAATCAACAAATATTTACTTTAAAAACTTAAAAATAGCAGCTATAGGGTGTTATTTCACAGGTGATTTGTTTTCCCTCAATGTTCACGCGAAAATTAGTATGCATAATGCGGCTATTAGTAGCCATATATATGATTTATGCTATTTCTATTGTTGTTGTTACTATGGTTACAAATGTACATGGTGGTACAAAAAGTTACCCTAAGATATAAACCTAAGAGTGTTTTCCGAACCCTGAAAAGTCTAGCTAACTGTGGTGTTCCGAATAATAATCATGTTAAAAACATAATTATCCAGATATTGTCGATCCAACTGTAAATGACGAGCGCCTCCCATTCGAATATTGAACTATGCACTTTGCATTATGGATTTATTATTGCAGTTAAATTACCGATACACTATTTTCGTGTACTATTGCAAACCGATGGCGGCATATGATGACATAAAAGAAGAAAGCTGAAGGTTTTGCTTAAAAAGGGTATCAACAATATGTCATTATTTAGGAGAAATTCTTGAATAAAGTCCGTAAACATTAATGACATTTATTGGGCACCCTGTAAAGTGTTTGAAATCCTACAAATTTGCTGTATTTGTCGATATCAAATGCTGAGTTCCAAGAACTATAACTTTGTATTCAGATACAATATACACTTGACATTTTAGAGAGTATTGTTGATATAATTGGAATGTTTTTCGAAAAGTATTAATTCAACTGCTTATGCAATTATCGATATATGCCGAATTATATAAATCAATAATTTCATATTTTTGTGGAAAAATTACTCAAATTTGAGTTTGGGGCTAAAAATTACCATGTTACATAATTATTCTGAAACCCATTGTGTTTGGTATCAGATTATAGGAATTTTGATTGTCTTCAATATGACTGCAAAATCATGCTTATTCCAGGTGTTGTTTGTGAAATCTTGCCAATAGTCTATAGCAAGTCAAAACGGCTACTTTTTTGGACGCCAGCTTGGATTTGGAGGTGTTCGCAACAAATTTTTTGAGGTAGACCTCTGAATTAATTTAAACATTCTTGCAAATAAAATTGGTTTAAACTTGTTGTGGAGATCTGGCAACGTAAGTTCTTAAAGAAGCCACTTTTTTGATGTTGGCCCTCCCCTTAAAACATATTTACGATTGAAGTGTTCAGATGTTACCTGTCTACGGGATAATTTAAGTCGTGTATGAAGTAAGTGCAATGAGTTAATGAATATCACTTTTCATTTTTGCAAATTTCTCGGCTAAAATACTTCCAATTAACGTGAAGTTTTCACACATTACTTTACGGACATATCAGATCACACCAATAAACTTCATATTAATTACTCATCACTTTTTGCACTTGTCAACAAAATTACTAGATCATTTTCTGAGTGCAATGTAATGATTTTGTATGAAACAAAATAACCAATTAGTTGGGTTATACACATTGTACCCTGCTACGGATCCTTCATAGATGGTCTGACATCATTGTCAATTCATGTCCATTATTTCTAGAAATGACGTCTGCCACATATCTTTGAAACCATATTACATAGGGCAAAGCGAGGCCTAATACCATTACGAATTACAATCAGCTGTTTACATTACTATTTACAAACACTTTGATTGGTTTACATAAATTAGTTACAAAGCGAAGCATATTATATGAAGGTATTTTTAAAATGATATTCTTATGATTACGTATTGTTAACAAAATATCAAAACATATAAGTGGAAGGATGCTGAATATATATGTATGTAGCCCTGTTGTAATGACATCATTTATTTACAGAAAAATCTTCTTGTAAGAAGCCAGTTCGTAGTTACAATCTGCGCATGCGCGTATTTACTTCCGGGTATTAGGATATTCCATCGATCGTGAGAATCAAAGGAGCCACACGTGCAATTGAATGCGAATTATTTGTTTACGTTTTTAAAATCTGGATCAGGATCAAAATGAGCCCATCGTTTTTGTATTCACCACATCAAAGGTTAATATCATAATATGTACTATTTCATAGAACAAGAACCGGTTTGATAGAATGTGTTATTCATGTGTAATGATGATATTTATTGATCAATAATTTCACCGAGCCTTACTTGGCCTGGCTAGCACGCACTGGGTATGTACACACGTAGGTGTACATAGCATTGTGCGGAGATTATCGTCTTCCGCTTGCTGCACTATCCAACGCAAAAAAGGTTTTTGACGGCTGATTTCTCTCTCCATTTATTAGCAAATGCAAACAAAATTTCGTTTATGTGATCCACAATTTATATAAATTGATAATGATTACCGACTTTCTTGTTTTGAAGACCGCAACATGTAGAAAGAAATATTATATCCCGTCTGTTTTCCTTGCCGATGGCGTCCTAAAACATAGCGTTTAATTTTGAACGGTATATTGTACGAATGGGCGGTATGCTGATCGCCCGCCTTGTAGCATTATTGCGTGTGAATGATTCACCTGGATCATTCACAAGAAAGATGATTACAAGAAAGTCGATATGGAGAAAAATCGGTAAATTCTTGAATATACTTTACATCAAATGTGTTCTTTATGAGTTTATGCAGCTGCTCGTATAATTTCTACATTGATTCTATGCGTCTAATGTTTGTTTTATGCTGTCAAACTAAAATTATCCGGTAATATGACATGATACCATACACTTTACTGTACGTTGATGGCCCGTTGATGGAATATCGGACTACGCCCTCTGACGTCACCCAAGCTCCATAGTCTAATTACGAACTGGCTTATTAATTTGTTAACATTACGAAGTAAAATATGTTAAAATTTGATCAGACTAGGATTACAAACAGATAATTATTTCAAAGGAAATCCGATTATTAGTTCGTTTGTCAATTCGTGGTTCTTTGAAGCCTAAATGGAGATATTCTAACCTGTATTTTGTACTTTTATTCTACCTTTCAATTGTAGATGTGTATAAAAACAATTAATATGTCGTTAATGTATTTACATTATTGTTTTCACATAATAAAACTAACCAATCATATATCATTGGGGGGGGGGGGGGGAGGCTATGGATGGGGAGGGGGGCTGCCGTCCTCCACAATTTGTCTGGCTTAAAACAATACAATACATAAGCATTAAATAACAATTAATACACAAACATGCAATGTGGTCAGCCCCCCCCCCCCCACCCCGCCCCCCGCCTCCCCCCCCCCCCCCCCCCCCCCACCCCGAAGTGAATCACAGCCGAATGTATATTTATATGCGTGACTTTGTACAGGAGTCAATGGAGACCGATGAGTAAATTTACTCCACTTTTTGTACAGGAGTCAATGGCGACCGATGAGTAAATTTACTCCACTTTTTGTACAGGAGTCAATGGTGACCGATGAGTAAATTTACTCCACTTTTTGTACAGGAGTCAATGAAGACCGATGTGTAAATTTACTCCATCAGGA
>JBAMJV010003354.1:90000-133153 GCA_037951105.1 Echinarachnius parma | reverse complement strand
GCTCAAAGTTGGCAGCACTGTGAGTGTGGTTGGGCATGAGCCCCTATATACAAACACAAAATCCTGAGCCCCTATAGGTTTTGCCCCCCCCCCCCCCCCAAACAAAAAAAAATAAATAAATACAAATAAAATCAAAAACTGCTTTCGGCCCGCATGGTCACGACCATCTTAACATCTACTGAGAGGACTTTCAAGCAACTGTCTTGGTCTCGAAAAATTGGTCTTGGTCCGGTGAACGGCAAATCATCCCCCCCCCCCCCCCCCCCCCCCCAGGTGTAAGGACCTGTCTACGCCACTGGCTTCATGTGTGTTTATTCCATACAGAGTTGACCGTACTTATCTCTAGCCGTATAATTTGCCAAATAAGAATATCTCTATTGTTTGTTAATTGTGTTTGTGTGCAAGGCTTCATGTGTGTTTATTGCATACAAAGTTTACAAACTAATCTCTAGCTAATTGTTAGAACAAATGGTCAAGGGGGTCAAGTGCATAATCGTGTTGTCTTCTCTAGTATTATCTTGTTTCTCTTTGCACAACATGCAACGCCCATATAGATATAACAAGGAGCAGCATATAAGCGTGAGGCGGGGGGCCTGGGGGCTGTAGTCCCCCCGCGCCCCCCGCCCCCCTCCCGGCCTGGAGTTTAAAAAAACGACCGCATTCGGGCAAAACGCACCTGAAATTCAAGGCAAAATATGTCATATTCGGGCAAATCATGCATACATTCGAGCAGGTCACGTTATTTTGGACAAAATTGTGTTATTTTGGACTAAAAAAATAGAAAACATGTTATTTTCGGACATCGAAAATGCGAGGATTTTATTTGTTTGCTTGTCAGGTAAAATTAGAAAACTCGGCCCCCTGATAAGAAAGTGCCACTACGCAGTGATGCAATACCATTTTTAAAAAAATAATTATTATTTTGATTAGTTATACAATTGTTTTTTTCTTTGGGGGGGGGGGGGGGGGGGGGCAGGGGATATGCGGTTCAATGGAATTGCGGTGACACTGGCCATAAAGACACTGAGGAGGGTGAGCGGGTATCCCCTTTCAAGGTATATTAGGGGACTACCAGGTATTTAAAAAGGGACCCTGTTTTTTTTAAGATGAAAAAATGGATTTAGCGCCTTTTGGAATTAAGGGGTATGTTTTGGTTAGGCTGAACTTTAGTAACCCGAACCTGCACAGTAAGATTACAAACTAATATTTATATCCCCACCATGCTCGAAAGTCGACAGGTATACAAAAATACAAACAACTATATAAGTAAAAAGCCTGTTAGCATTCAAAAAAGCGCCATTAAAACACAAGAGGGCGCTCTCTAATAAAGCATTGGTTTCAACCATTTTTCATACAAAATTATGCATGTAATGTTTTGTTGAAATAATGATTAAAATAGAGAGATCATCAACAACTATTTAAAAACCGCTTTTGAAAATTTTTGAAAAAGTGTAAGCATTTAAAAAAATGTTTTCAAAAAATCATCGTATTTATTTGGGGCCCAAATATATACGATCGGATATATTTATTAATATTTCAGCCATTTCTGAACCGATTTTGACCAAATAAAGTTTATTCTGCCATTAAAATTGCATGTTCTTTCAAATTCGACACTCAGTTTTTCATTACCTCGCGAAAAAATTGTGTTGTGCAGCGCCCTCTCTACCAAAACTGAACTACCCCTTTAAGGGATAGTTGAGTATTGGTCAAACATAACTTTATACCAAAACGGCACCATTATGGTACAAAGTAATAGTTATAACTTCACCATGCTCTAAAAGTAAACACAATTACAAACGACTAAGTAAAACCCCTGTTATCATTAAAAAAAAAAAAAAAAAAAACGTTACAACTAAAGAGGGCGCTATTTAAAAAAATCATTGGTTTTAGCCTTTTTTCATACAAAATTGTGCATTTAATGTTTTTTAAATAATGATTCAATAGAGATATCATCAACGACTTTTTAAAAACCTATTCTGATTTTTTCAAAGTAGTCTTCGAGCATTTTTTGAAACTTTTCTAAAAAGTCTAAATATCGCACGGTGATTGCCGGTGAAGAACATTTTGAATATGGATATTTCAGCCGTTTCTGAACCGATTTTGATCAAATAAAGTGTATTCTGTCATTAAAATTGTATGTTCTTTCGAATTTGACAGTCAGCTTTTCATTATCTTACAAAAAATATCGGGGGGGGGGGGGGGGCACTTCGGAAATACCAATACTCAACACTACCTTTAAGCTCTTCATACTTCCGTATTTAGGGATCGCCATATTTGGTCAGCGCATGCAGTGAAAGTCAATCGCCATTAATCTCTATATTGTGTATTTATATTCAAGAGTGTTGTTTGCTTGCGAGTAAACATCACGGAAATCACTACAGTTATATAGGGGGGCCAATAAAATAAGTATTGCATACATAAACCATGGAATTATCCCTGCATAAACCATCTCCCGAGTATAGTATAGTAATCTATGCAATCATAATTATATCAGAATCTGAAATTCAAAGCCTTGGTCATGATGTTGATGAATGCTACGATATGAGGGGGGGGGGGGGGGGGGGCGTGCCCCACCCGGCAAGCTATGTCACTGAAATACTTAAAAATAACATATTAGTTTATAGGACTGGGTGATTTCATCCCTCAGTTTCGGCTTGTAACCATATAGCTCCTAAATACACCCACTCAGACACAGACAAGCTCACTGGCGTACCCAGGATTTTTTCAAGGGGTTATTTCGTCGACCAACATTCGAGGGGGGGGGGGGGGGGGGGAGGAGGGTGTCGGAAGGGTGTCGGTGAAGATTTTTCGAAGCCGAGTCCGAGATCTTTCCAAAATTTTGGAGGCCGAGATCGTGATCCGTCCAAATTTTGAGGCCAATTAGACCGAGACCACTTGGTTTTCGGGGGCCAATCGAGACCATTGGGGGGGGGGGGGGGTGAACCCCCCCCCCCCCCGGGTACGCCTATGCACAAGCTCAATGGCGTGGCGTGGTCAGATTTATCGGGGAGGGCACATACACTTTATGTAGTCTTTTTTATGTTCCCTTTAATTTGTTAATATAATGGGGGGGGGGGGGGGGTTCAGGGGGGGGGGGGGGCGGGGCCCCCACCCTGCTAGCCTATCTAATAGGCATCGTGCTGTCTGGCAGGTTCTACCGGCAGTGTACTAACCGCGATATGCCTAGTTTGAGCGTGCAGCGCGAAGCCTATCGTCAGTCATGAACGTGAAAAGTTTTTATTTTCTTTATTTGCATTGATTTACATTGATTCTTCGTACGAATTCTACGAACCCCCTGCGAAGCTATTTCATGAATATTTATGTGACATGGACCAAAATAGGCCAATGAGCGATGAGGCTGTAACGTCATATGAACTCTGTGAGTGCATGCAGTTCATGCAGTGGCCAGAGAACTCGCAGTCACACACAGTCTGGTCACACACAATCTCACACTGCACAGTACAGTGCGCCATGCGCTATGCGACGTCTCTCTCTTCCTCTCTCTCTCTCTCTCTCACACAATTTATCTCTGACTACGGGAACTGGTTGGTCTGAGTGCAAAGTTTATGGCGATTTCAGAATCATGAAGGGAATGGGTTAAAGTTTAGGCCATAAATTGAGGTCGGTACGTTACTTCACGTCATACATACAATAAACATATATGAATAATGATGAGTAAATGACTGATGATAGGCGGATGCGCTCCGCGCATCGGGTTCGAGATCACTGGTTTTTCGTCTCCATAACGCGATTAGTACTTGCCAGAAAGCTCAGACGCCTATCGGATAGGCTACCACCCTGCCGGCTATTCTTCATGTTGATGTTTCATCAGAAAAAAGTGATTTTATTGGAAATGTATACATTTTTGTTATGAGACACACGATACATAAAACACGGTAGTAATGAAGGTGGCGACGAAAATGTGAATACTAATAGTTTCATTATTTTGGTGGACTTTTGTCATTGCGTTTTTAAAGTTCATGAAAACAGTAATGTATTGCAAATTAAAAATAATACAGGCAAGTATTAATATTAATTTTTAGACCAAATTATTATTTTTTTAATACTTAAATGATGCAATAAAGTGAAATATTTGTAAATGTTTAGATTGGCAACCCTAATTTTGTATACTAGTACAGTTTCAGCTGTTCGGAAAGTTCACAGGTGGTTAATTCCGCCAGTGTGATTTTGTAGTTTGTACAGCAATATTTTCTGGTCGTTACTTCCGCCGCTGCTGCGCCTAAACCGGAAAGAGCTGTGAATTGTGCGTGAATATTTTCAAACTGAATCAATTTTCACGAATTGCAGCTTTCAGTTTGTCTCTGGACTTTAGTGAGGATATCATCATACGCTTCTGGAATTATATGCAGATTCAGGAACGGTATGATTTTGTAATTATTTGATGGTTGTTTGCGTTTACAGTTCAGCCTTGAATTGTACACGCAGCGTAAACGGGATGGGATGGGCACGTATGCAGCAACTCAACCGCCCAAGACGGCCGGGGGCGCGGCGCTCGCGGCCGGCCCAGACACCCACGTCAAATACAAAAAATAGCAACTGCAACAGACAGTCATCATAGGCAGAGCTGAGAGAGACATAGATCGACAAATCTATCGCTTTCATGGCCTTTTTGACATTATTATTGTTATTTTCACTGTCGGCATAGAATGCATAGAATGCCGACAGTGAAAATAACAATAATAATGTCAAAAAGGCCATGAAAGCGATAGATTTGTCGATCTAACTAAGACTAAGACTAGAGACAGAGCCAAGATTTAATTCAACTTAATAAGAAAAGTTAAACCTTGATGCTAGTAATACTAATAGTATTATTTGCAACTATTATCTCAATATCAACTTTTGAATTGGTTGTTAATTAATGACTAACTTGTTTTACTTTTGTTGTTTGACGTCTTTGATGAATTACGTAGAAATTTAATTGAAAATAAAATTGCAAACCTTTTTCTTTTCTTCAATTTCTGAATCTGGACTTGATTTTGAATTTTATTTGATGAAATACTACTGAATTTTCCAACTGACAATGACCAGATGACTGAACTGAATGATAAAATCATGTATTCACTGACACTATCCTTCCAATTCCATGTCAACTTTGAAAAGCCTCATCCATGAAAATTGGAAACCAAATTAACAAATAAAGAGATAGTAGTAGTAGAGATTTTCATGAGTATTAAAAACAAATGAAATGAAATCTTGGGGAGAGTTTCGAGCCATACAATTACAAAACAAAATTGTTTACTTGACCTGGGCGATCAAGAGGAAAGTTGCAATAGATCGCAAGTCAGAAAATATGCACATTTGAACTTGGTTTTAACCAATCAGATTTGCACATTTAAACTCATTTTCTGACTTGCAATTAATTGCGATTTTATGCAACACTCCCAAGGCCAAGGCCCGACCACTATAAAAAAAAAAGTTACTGTGGAGTCCTCGTTTGATGTATTAAGTAATAATGATGTTTACATTGATATCATTGTCTTGCTGAAAGTACACAGTCTACCAAATATTCAATCATTTTATTGACTTAATTTATAATCTTTGTAGATCTATATTTCAAATGTTCATCTTTAATTATGTCAATAACAGTTGATAAGGAACACACACCTTCCTTTGTACACGATCAATAGTACTGCACAACCTTGTGTAAACTTACAAAATTGCCGCAAAGTAAACAAGATAAAATGTATCGTTTACATACAGCTATACGATTTTCAACAATGTAATTTGTAAACGCCACTATTTTCAAACTTTAAGAGCCTATTAATGTATAAATCACTTGTAAAGATTACTAAGGTAGGTACATGTACATTGTAGCTAAGTACTACTAGTACTAGTCTTACATTTCAGTCTCATTAATAAGTTGTAACTTTAACAGCCACTTGCAAACTATAGAACTGTCCAAAAATTCTATGGTCCCCTTAAAATTTGACCATGGAAACTAAAGACAATTCATCGCCTAGCAACCAACCATACAACAATCTGTCATAAATCTGAGGTCGGTGCAGTTCCAGTGTCAATATTTTCACTGATATACCCTCCTTATCTGTTTGTCCAAGGCCTTAACTAAAAACTAAATCGCCCTGTAGACTATCTAGGTGAGGGCTTGCATGCTCTATGGGCATATTAAAGGGGTTCGGACGATTTCCAGCATTTACCAATCAAAGAAGCAATATTTTGTCAACATATTGCCTTTGTCCCGACGAAAAAAGACCAACTGGATCATTCACAATCACTTTTGGACTAAATAAGGTAACAGTTCTTGATCGAATCTGCCGCCAGTGGGATCTATCCCAGCATGCAATTTTCGTGACGTCGATGCCTCACTTTGCTGGCAATACAAAGCAAAGTGAGGTTGGCGCGTCACGCGACCACCTGATAAAAATCGGAAGCGTACAGAAAATAGACGATGAATATCAAAAATTGCAGAATGCAGACACAAAACGATCAAGTATAAATCATCCTGATAGGATATTTTTTTGAGAAAAATATATTATCAATGAGTAATTTTTTTAGATTCTGGTACATTAATTTTGAAATCGTCCGAACCATCCCTTTAACGATTGGTCCTCAGTCCTCACCCCTCTGGAATAAACAAACATCCTTGGTCTTTGTGATCGGACTGATGAAGACTCAAGTATTGTGGGTTTATGAATTCCTTGAATTTTGTCCACACTTCATGTTGAGAGAGTGTGAGTAGTTAATTAATTCTATTATTTCTCCATATTTGTTAATATTTTCCAAAATTGAATTGGCCTGTAGACTGTGTAGATATATGCATGCTCATGAGCATTAACGATTGGTCCTCACCCCGTCCAATAAAACAAACATTCTTGGTCTTTGTGATCTGACAGGTACTCAACGCTGGTTGATGTCTCTTTCAAGAGTTCATGAATTCCTAGGGAAATTTTCCCCATCATCTATCCTTTGATTAATTTCTCTATACATTAAAATATAATTTCATGCAAATATGTCCAATGTTTGCCCTCTGAACAAAGGAGGGGCATCATTCAAAGTCAATCGCTGTATGGGCTATTCCCATTCATCGCGTATAGCATGAAGACTGCCATTATATTGTTCGAAACCCGGATTTTGAATTGTTCGCGCTGAAATGCTACGTCAAACCCGAACAAACAAGCTCCGCCTCTTTTTGTTAGCTCTCGCAGCTCGCGGGGTTTGTTCACAAACACAATGCAAAACGTGAGCCAACAAAAACAGTAGTTCGGGTTTGACGTCACATTTTAGATCGATCCGAGTTTCATAAACATCAATGGCAGCCTCCTTGGTGTTCGCGACGAATGGGATTATCCCGTACAGCAAGTGACTTTGAATGATGCTCATCCCTTGCTCAAAAGGCCAATGTTGGTCGTATTTGCATGAAATTGTGTTTTAATGTTTAGAGAACATAATCAAAGGTGATTATATGTTGGGGAAAATGTCCCTTTAATGTTGTTCACTGTTCATGTTAAAATGTCATGTATGGTAGTATGTACTGTATACATTTTTAATCTCCAAATTATTAAAATAGTTAAACAATTGCATCCCCCCGTAGACTGGACTTTTTAGTAGACTCTCATGCATGTTCAGTGTCTGAGAAATTTATATAACAAATGGTCATCACCCTTTTGGACTTACAGTATTCATTTATAAGCAAACGCATTCCTTGGTCTGTGTGTCAAGTACTGATTGGATACATTAGTCTAGACCTGAATTCCTTGAATCTTTTTATACTGTTCATGTTTAAAGTTAAAGGGATCTAGTAACTTTGTTGACATGTGCAAAACAGTGATGAATGGTTGATGCAATGTATATTGTTGTTATCTCATATGTCCACAGGGTATTGTGTGAAAATTTCAAGTCAAATGGACATTGTATGGCCAAGTAATGAGCGAAAATGCAAAGTGATATTCAGTAACTCACTGCACTCACTTTGTACACAGAAGAAAAACTCGCCCGGAGTTTTTCTTATCTGAATACTTCAATCATACATATCTTTGTAACGAAAGGGAAATTTGAAAAACCGAAACCTGTCCCGTGATTTTATTGTTAATACGAATACAACAAGGTATAAGGGAACCGCTAGAATTAGAATTTTATTTTGAGGATTTGGACAATGTTACTAAGTCCCTTTAATGCTTCATGCCTTCATCTCCATGTATGACATACATACGTTAATTATTTATAATTCCACAATCGTGACAGAAATTTGTCAAATCACATATTTTGAGTTCACAACAGCTTACCTGGGCCAGCAATTGTAGTCAAGTGCACAAAGTTATCAGTTCTAACAACGAAATAATTAATTTGTAATTTTAGCAGTCTTCTTTTTCAATCTGATGGATATCAGTACAGGAACAGGAAGTTCTCTCCAAAAGGAGGCCTTCTTATCTATCTTTGTTTTTGGAGTTACACAGTACATTGTACATCTTTTCAACTCAAACTTACATCTAGTCTTACTAGATAACGTGCATGTATGATGGTTCCTTATTTCTTGGCAACACACTAACCTTTCAAGATTGGTAGAGCACGCACTTTCCAATCATGAACCCTGTCCACTGCGTTTGTCCTTCAGCAAGACAGTTTATCCCGAATTACTGCTCTCTACCCAGGTGTGTAAATGCCTCATGGGAGACCTGGTAGGAGGTGGAAGCCTTTATGTGAAGGATCTTCTCTGAAATGCCCATGAGCCACTTGAAAGGATGCTCCCCAGGGAGAGGAGATTCGCACACAATGTGTGCTGGTTTGCATCGTGCCCTACATGCAGCAAAAAAATTAATATTTTGATTTCGGTTGCTCCTTTTCGGGGGCTACTTTTCCAACTTTCGGGGGATACTTTTATCATCTCATGGGCTACAAATTTCCGGGCTCTTTTTCGAATTTCAGGGGCTACTATTAAGCTCTAATGCTTTTCTTTTTTCGGGGGCTACTTTTTTATTTTTCGGGGGCTCTTTTGGGCATTTCGGGAGCGAATTCGCCCGCCGCCCCCGTGTATTTTTTTCGCTGGTAATGAACATGTCCGAGTCAGGGAAATAATGAGTGAAGCGCTTACAATTCACATTCTAAAGGCACTTTATCAAACCTACTTTATTATTATCAATTATATTTTGCTAACATGTGGTCTGGTTGGACCAGTAGATAATTTCCTTTTAATTGTTTCTTTCTGGCTCCAAACACAAGTTATTTGGACAACTTAATTCTTTTTTAAATTAAATGCAGGTCATAATAATTGAACTTCTAATTTGAAACTAATCAGATTTTGTTTTATTGTGTTTAATAGTCGGGTCAAGTTTAGAATTGAGGAAATGGAAGCAAGTTCAAGGCAGTGTTTACAACAACTTGACCAAATAAGATAGCATCTATAGATCTGTATCACATGCACACGGGTCAAGTACAGGAGCAGGAATAGTCATATGTTAGACCAACTCGGTGAATCTTGACCGGTCAAATTATGACCAAGCTACCATCAGCTATGTAGTGTAGTCCGTACAATGTGTCAGACATCCCTCGTTTTGCATTCATGAATTTTTTAATTACATGGGGGCAATTCCAGCGTGACAGACGGGACATCCACTCATGACTTTTTAACAGTATTGATTGATTTGTAGGCAAATAGTTAAACATTAACAGGAGTTGTTATGCTTATGATATTAAATTGCAGTCATACTTTCAAAATATATGAGTTTAATTTTGTGTGACCTCTGACCTAGTTGTCAGTGTCTACCGGAAAAATCTCAAATAATTTGCCCCAGGGTCAAATGGTTGCTAAGATGCAGGTCATAGATAGTAGTTCCAGTTACCAGATTTTGTTGTATTGTATCAAAATTTGTATTACAAATCTCAATAAGAACACTATCTCAAAGGCAATACCATCCGTGTCACACGGGTCAAGTGCAGAAACAGTAAGGAGGAACAGGAACTGACATCATGATCATGTTCTAAGGTCAAATGAGTGAAGACCAAATTAAATGCAGGTCATTAATAATAGTGCCAGTGTTCAGAATTTGAATTTATGATCTCAATATCACTATCTCACAGGCGATACCATCTGTGTCACACTCACGGCACGGGTCAAGTACAGAAACAGGAACAGCAAGGAGGAACAGGAACTGACAAGCAGGCCTCAGCCCTCAATAGTTCAGGACCAGGAACTCCACACTGATATAAACCTCCCACAGAGGAAGACCTAGCAGAGATTAGACCTCCAGCCCACTTCCTCGATTTGGCCCCAAATCACAGCGGTACTACGCAACTACTAGACTCCACTTACTGGCTCTGTAACGCGGACCCATTTCAACACAGAACAACATGGCACAAGCAGTGAATATGGATGATGTTAAAGAGTTCTTTGATGCTGTAAGTAACCAATACTTTATTTTAAAATAAAGAAGATTTTTTGTTAATTAATCCTATCAATGTTGGCTAAAAATCTTGTATCAAAGAAGCTGCATCTAGGTGAGGATTTTCTGAAGTTCGAGCGCAATCAGCCAGAAAAATTATGTTAAACTTTGTTAAAAATTTGGAAATAACTTGTTGTTTCTATAAATGAGGATTCAAATTGGCAATACATTTTGACAAATTTGGGGACATCTCCTCAGAATAATGAATGTTTTTCTACACTCCATTATTACTAAATTCCATTTCCTGAATCGGAAAAGACAAAAGTACTAAAAATCCAGTTATGATGTACAAAAGATATGGGGAGTAATCCACAATCTTGTCAAGAGTACATGTTGCCAATTTGAATACCCCATAGAACCCCATAAAACATTCTAGATTTCTATTGCTTGACCAATTTTGCCCAGAAACACAGATCATCTTTAATGGGGTAATATTTAAAGGGATACACTGCCACCACTTTTGGGGTACACCGGTTAAAGGGGCACAGTACCTCACAAAAGCTTGCCCAATTGAATATTATCAAGCGTCGGGATGCATGTGACCAGCTATACAGGGTGGCCCCAAAAAAACGGAACGGGGCACTTCCCAAAATATAGTAACAAATGTATTATGTCCATCGGATAGAGTGTCTTTTCAAATGAACAACGATACCAAGAATAGTCAATTTGGTTGTGTAGTGTTTGTTTTAGGGCACTGTGAGTGACACCATGTCAGGTTCTCTTTTTTGTCCATTTGTATTGAGCCAGCACTTGATGAATCGCACGAACCGCCGTTCATAGCGTTGAGCATCACGCACTGTTGTTAGTGTGCACTCAGCCGTGTGCCGAGAGAATGGGCATGCTCGCTGACTGGTATTACGGGCAAGGAGTGCGGTTAAACTGGCATTGACTTGGTCGAAATCGACATAAATTGGCACCTGACATGGTCTCACTCACTGCGTCCTTAAACAAAAATGACCTGACCAAAATTACTGTTCTTGGTATCGTTTTTCATTGGAAAGGACACCCTATCCGATGAACATAAACATTGTGGTATTATATTTTGGGAAGTGCCCCGTTCCGTTTTTTTTTGGCCACCCTGTATAGCAAAACCCTGCACTTGTTGGTAAAAATCAAAATGTAGATCTGTTCATACCATTAGAAAGGCCTCGTCACAAGCTTTCATTTGATGCTTTGTTCTAACAAATTGGTCAATTATTGGCGAAGATATGATTGTTTCAATTTTAAAATCTTATAAGTCTTTTACACACATTATGTGAACTTGAAATGCCCATTTCTTCAAAACATGAATTACCGCAGGGTTTTGCTATAGCCGGTCACATATAATACACCATGCATTGCCATTTTGATTGTGCACACTGCATAATGGTGATCAGTGCAGTATGGTGTTACGTACTGTATGCAAGGCGTTTGTAATGGCACCGTGACCGCGCATCCAGTTTTTTAAATCCAAACCATCTTTAAGAGGTGACTAAATATTGTATTGAGAAGAACTTTTTGCTAGCATTACATGACTTTCCCTTTAATGTTGGCCGTAATGACAAAAGCAGTTATTGTCTCACTGCTCACAAACTGATCCCAAATCCTTGCAAATCTGTGTAGTAAAGTATGGCAGACTCGTTATCTGGCAAAGACATCATACTGTACCACAAAGGAGTATGATCCTTTGTCTGCTGTGGTCGCTCATGCTTCTGCTTTTCAAGGTGCCTTTGCTTTTCTGCTCAATGAGACAGTACGCCTCCAATTTCAAGTGTGATTTTGTTTCATAATCGGGGTTCGACACTAGCACTTGCCCTACTGCCCTGGGCTAGTAAAAATTGATGTAGCTCAAGTGAAATTTCATTTAAGAGGCCTAGTTTAGTTGCCGATCCTGCAACTAAATTTTTTTGTCAATTATGAGAGAATATAGTGTAATTCCTTCTTAGGGTTAAATCTCATCTAGAAGAGAGCGGGCAAATGAACTCTCTTTTCGGGCAAGTAAGATTGGAAAGTTACGATCGATTTTACTTGCTCGAATTTGCCAGTAAGGAAAAAGGTTCGGATGGAGGCTTAAACCCCTTCTTAATCAAACAAAATAGTTGCGGTGTTGTCCGGATGAGATCCTACACGGTTTCTATTAAGAAGCTCCAATCGGGATAACATCAGGACGACATCCGGACGACATCGGGTGAGATTCACCCTAGTCGGGTCAGGGTGATAGCGCGGTAACGTCAGGACGACATCCTGATAAACCGTCTATTAAGACGCATGCGGAACGTTACCCGGGTAGAAGAGGACGTCATGGCCGTGAACAAAAAACACAGCGCGCTTCGATACTCTGTGTCGCCTCAGCTGTTCGCGTGATGAGGGAGGTGTGGTTGTTATGGTAACCTACCCGAGTGAGGAGTTTGCGGATGCTAGATTAAGAATGGGTCCGAAGGCTCGCCGCGTGTTTTACGACCTGACCCCCCCTGTTTCTCATCCACACGTCGCTCGGGTAACATCGAGGTGAGGTTTAATTTTCACAATTAAGAAGGGGTCTTACTTTCTGCACAATGAGACAAGTGTAGGCCTTCAATTTCAAGTGTGATTCTGTTTCGTTGACTTAAAAGTCAATTGATCAAAGCAAGCTCAAAAGTTAATATACACCTAAGGGATATAACCCTTCAAATGCTCATTTTGTATTTTGTTGAACATGACTTTTATAAATTGTCTTGAGTTGGCTGATGATGCTACTCACAAAGCGATACTTCAACACGAGACAATAAGCCTCCCATTTCAAGTGCTCACTTGTAAAAACATTGTGCATGTTTTGTTCAGAAACAATAAAAACATAAAGAACCAAAATTCAAGTGCTCACATACAACAATGTTTACCACATCTTGCATACAATGTACACTTCATACTTCATTGGAGCGCGATTTAAGTACAAGAACTTTAAAGGGGTAGTTTAGTTTTGGTAGAGAGGGCGCTGCATATCACAATTTTTTTGTGAGGTAATGAAAAACTGAGTGTTGAATTTGAGAGAACATGCAATTTTAATGGCAGAATAAACTTTATTTAGTCAAAATCGGTCCAGAAATGGCTGAAATATCAATATCTTATAATTATTTGGGGCCCAAATAATTAGATGAATTTTTCAAAAAATTAAAAAAATGCATACACTTTTTCAAAAATGTTCAAAAGAGTTTTTTAAATAGTTGTTGATGATCTCTCTATTTAATCATGATTTCAATAAAACGTCACATGCATAATTTTGTATGAAAAATGGTAAAAACCAATGCCTTTTTAGAGAGCGCCCTCTTGTGTTTTAATGGCTCTTTTTGAATGATAACAGGCAATTTTTACTTAGTCGTTTGTAATTTTGTATACCTTTCGAGCATGGTGGAGTTATAACTATTAGTTTATAATGTTACTGTCCAGGTTTGGTTACTAAAGTTCAGCCTTACCAAAACTGTACTACCCCTTTAATAGTCAATGAAGCAAGTTTAAGCTTGATGAAGATTGTCTTACTTTGCAGCTCAGCCATTCCGTGTAACTAGGCACCCGGGGCTCAAAATTTTAAGTTCAACCAATCAAAACAAAAATTCATGTCTGGCTAGGTATATGTTCAAAGGGTTTAAATCTGAATTTTCACCTCCTTTCACCTTCTAACAACCGAGTTACATCTCCCAGAACAGAGATCAAATTTGCTACAAAAATTAGGCCTATTTTGTACTTTTTTTAATCACACTATATAAAGCATGTTCCATTATCTGTAGATACATGATTTTTTGTATTTACTATTATTTTACATCCATTTTACCATATCAAGTTGGTTTTTACATTTTTATGCGACCAGCTTGACAATATTTTAGATTGAAAACACCCTCGAAAAGTGTCACGCGAGTCACAAAAATATGTCCATATTTTAGATTGCTAAAAAAGTAGTAGATTGTATGAACTGCAGTTGATAAATAGTAAGGAGCTTAGGGTCCCCAATCATACCAGCAAAGAAGATTTCCATACGTAAACCCCTTCATTATGAAAAACACCAGAACAATAATGTCACGCGAGTCACGCAAAGGTTTCTTAGGGTTGTCACACGAGTCACACTATTTAAAGCATGTTCTTTTATCTGCAGATACATCATTTTTTGTATCAAGTCTTATTTTACACCCATTTTACCATATCAAGTTGGTTTTTACATTTATATGTTACCAGCTTGACAATATTTCAGATTGGAAAACACCTTCAAAATGTTTCACGCGAGTCACAAAAATATGTCCATATTTTGAATTGCTTCAAAAGTAGTAGATTGTATGAATTGTAATTAATAACTTTTGAGGATCTTAGGGTCCTAGCAAAGAAGATTTCCATATGTAAACCCCTTCATTATGAAAAATGCCAGAACAAAGTCATGCTAAGATTTGTAGGGTTGTCACGCGAGTCACATTTTACAAGTTTGTGAAAATAAGAGAAAATGTGTATTTGCCATTCAATATCAGACGATATAACCCTTCCATGGAGCTGATATTCAATCCAGCGTGGAAGTGCGCAAATTCATACGCGCGTTTATTAATGACGTATGAATGGCTCTGCGCGTGCGTAATTGTGACGTGTGAATACATAAATCGCTGCGCACCTACGTATAGTACGCGCAAATGGCCCTTCGTGGGTTGAAAATGTTTAATCAGTAATTTGAGATTCAATACATTGGTCTTCTTCACTGAACAAGACGGAGTAACATGTATGTTTTTGTTTATTTATGTTTTGCTCTGGATATAATGATAATAATATTGACTGGCTTGTTCTTTCGTGATATACCACTCAAGGCCAGTCAATATTATGTAAATATCAGACATCGCAATGATAAATAAGACAGAAAAGGATTATATATGAACATTATTTGTAAGAAGAATTAGAGACTCTTAGTGCATCAAAGGGACTTTCAAGTTTCAAGAAGAACTTATGGACACAAATCCAAACATTCAAGTAAACCCAAGGGAAAGTTTTACTTTGATTTTAAAGTAGTTAAATAAGAAAGAAAAAGAAAATTAGCTGCAAAAGAAAGACTAATTTCCAGAACTATTAATTTAATGGGGGAAAAAAGAAGAAAAGTTCCAAGAGCTCGCATCGGAGCTTGGATTAAATAATTTGTTCATTTTAAAGATGTATGTGATGTAACTGACCATAAATGATATGTTATGTTAACGATTTGGCTCATTTTACTTTATAAAATCATGATAATTGGTTCAACTTTTAGTCCGAAATGACACTTGTCACGCGAGTCACAATCATGTGTCACGCGAGTCACATTTTCAAATGCCGATTGACATGAAACAAAAAGTCAAGGGATAATAGAATTTGGTCTTATTATTGCCTAATGTCTCAAAATGAACTCCAGAAAATTTGGTGTAAATGGGACAAGTACTTTCATACGAAAATCCAGTCAAGTACAGTAAGGTCAGAAACCTTCAATAGTATGGCGTCACGCGAGTCACAACAGAAAAAACGACATATCTCCAACAAGAATGACTTAAAATCAACGATTTCTTTTTAACAATGTGTATGGTCAATACATTGATTGAAATATGTAAAAATAACAGATCTGCAAATTAAAGTTTTGAAGTACTTCACCTTAACAAGGGTGGAATTTTGTATAAATGTCACGCGAGTCACAATGGAATGGCTGAGCTGCACTTGTAGTGATGTACCAAGATAGGAGGAATTACAGAGCAAGTGAGTAAGCACTGCAAGGTAGTGTTTGCAAGATGACCGGTTTGGAAATAATGCATACAATTGATGTCTAGATTACTAGAGCCTCTTGGGGTGTTTCACAAAGATTCGAAGTTGAACTTGACTCTAAGTTGAACCTAACTACATTATGGATAGCCATTTGTAGCCTTGGAATACAATATATCCATTTAAGCAACAAAGCAAGAATTTTAGACTTTTCATAAATCAGTGCTCGAAATTAACTTTTTTTGCTGGTGGCCCGGTCGGGCCAATAAAATTAGTATTTTTCCAAATTTGGTGGCCCGAAACCAAAATCTACTGGCCCGAAAAAATAAGGAAAAACAAAAGTAAAATGTATACAATAACCATATTCATATTTTCAAGGTTCTGGGCAATACTTTTTATCAATCAAACATTGGATTCTTCGTAAACAATATTGCAGACAAGTGAGACAACTCACAACACACTGTTCCAAACTTCAAACATGATGTTGAATTTACGGGATTCATAACAAATTTAAAAAAAAATATATAACATTTTTTTTTAGACACCCTCTTATATTTTTCAGACACCGTGTAGTGAATATTCATGAGCAGCATATATGAATATTCATGATGCTCATTAGATTTTTAAAATACGCAAAATAACTGAAATAACTAACAATGATTTTTCATATGATTTTTTTTTTTATAACAACTGGTTAGAAAATGAGTACTGGTGCTCAAGTATGTATGAATATTCATTAGCAGCAGTGTTACTTGCTCAATTAACTTGCAACTTTTTAACTAACCAATATTTTGTATGTGAGAAAAAGGTATAAGTTGCTGAATGCTACGTTTGAAATCAAGCTCTTGTCATGCCCTAAACATGACTACAGGGTATTTTTTTTATTTTTTTTATTTTTATTTTTTTTAAATATTTTTTATTTTTATTTTTTTTGCTTGCCCGATCGGGCCACCAAACTTTGAAATATGCGTTTTTTACTGGCCCGACAGCAATTTTTGGTGGCCCCGGGCCATCGGGCCTATGCTAATTTCGAGGGTTGCATAAATGTTGCATCAAGAACATGAAATCTCCTTGATAATTAAAAATATGAATAATTTGAATCAAAATTGTATGCATGTGAAAAAGAAGGACTTTTACCAAAAAAATGTCAAACAAACCTATGGCTCTCCATACTTTTTAAGTCCAACTTAGAGTTAAAGTTAAACTTCTAGGATCTTTGTGAAACACCTCAGACTGAAGAATCAAGGAACAAACTGCACTGCAAATGAAAGATTCAATATCATGACTGGTTTTTGATAGTGATGTTAAGATAATGATACACTGCCTACAGTCTTGTAGAATTAAAGAGCCAATGGACCTTGTGTACCATTTGGGATATATCCCAAGTCCTATAACGCACAGCTAGGAAGAATCAAGTCCTGACTCCTGAACAAATTGTGTTGCAATAAATGTTGAGTTTCCTAGATGACCTTTATGTGTGTACCAGCTGTGAGTGAGTCAGTAGCCTGTGTCTGGCCCCCTTAGGCAGTTTAGGCTGCTTTGTCAGTGGGACTGACTCATTCCTGTGCAAAGTGTCTCATGCGTAAGTAACTAACTGGGGTTTGTTGGCAAAAAAATATGCACAGAAAATGAGAAAGTATACTTGTAGGGCCAAGAATTTATCTGTAGGCTCCAAGGAAAACCAGGCATGTACATGTAGCTTTCAACATTTTGGTAAAAAGAGGTAATTTTAAGTACAACTTTTGCTTGATACAAAGGCTTGATCACTGAAGGCAGTGAGGGGGCTTTGTCAGAGGGGCTGACTCATGCAAGTTCAAGTTCAAGTTCAAGTTGATTTTATTGTCTGGACATAAGGAAATTTGTTGCGTTACATGCAATAATCGGAGAAATACAAAATATTTACAACACAATATACATAAATCAAAGGTATTTTCATCAATTCTTTCAAAATAACCATTAGTTTGTTCACAATGATGTGTGTGTAACTTCTGGGGTTTGTTCGCAAGGGTACAGTATTTTGTAGAGCTTAGAATTTATCTCTTGGTTCCTCAAAATATTGTCCATTTGTCCATTACTTATTGTCCTTTTTTCAGCAAGCGTGATATTTGTGTGTGTTGGGGGGGGGGGGGGGGCACCAGGGGAGCAGCTAGGCTGTTATTGTCAGGGTGCTATGTCAGAGAGGCTGAGGGCTGGGGGGGGGGGGGGGAGGGGGGCACCAGGGGAGCAGCTAGGCTGTTATTGTCAGGGTGCTATGTCAGAGAGGCTGACTCATTCCTGTGCAAGTACAATGATGTGTGTAACTAAACAAACTGCTGTAGCAGTTCAGTTATGTGGGATTGTCCGCGAGCTTAATTTCAGCAGAGGTCGCCTATAAAGCTTGCTGCTAGCTAGCCACTACATGTAGTCATCAATCAAACATTTCTGAGGGAAGGCATGCAAAGCTGACAAAGTATGTATTGGGGAAATCTTGGAAAGGGATATTTATCGGGTTACATCATCTGGGACAAGTACAGACTAGATAGTGAAATCAGAATTACAGCATGGAAATCATTAATACTGTACATACTGTAGACTAAGTCATATCAAAGGGGACCACCGGGCAAAGAACAACACATAATTATATATGTTAGTACAGTTTTGGTAAGGCTGAACTTTAGTAACCAAACCTGGACAGTAACTATAAACTAATAGTTATAACTCCACCATGTTCGAAAGGTATACAAAATTACAAACTAAGGCTGAGTCGGTTCGGTCGATCACACCCGTTACCGACCGTTTCAATCGGGACCCGGTTTTCTTTATATCGGTAACGGTGCCCCGGAAAAAACAAAAAAACAAAACAAATTTTAAAGAAATTAAGATTATCACTTAATGTAGCGGAATTCAAGTAAAAATGGGGCAAGTGATATCATTTACTTTAAAGAGTGGTTATTTTCGAGAAATTCTTGGTTCGTTACTTCGTTTGACAGTCAGAAATTGAACAGAAAGCGCAAAATTGCTAGTCATTTGAACGATATTATTGGCGGATGTGCACACAAAGTTAGTCCGATACTCCAGGGGAGTTGTCTGATGGATCTTCGTATGATCCAGTACATTCAAAAGTGGCTCAAAATACGTATTTTGGTCATTTGCAACATTTTAAAATGTTTTGATATTCTACTTACAGGATTTCATGGCGTTTGATAGCTGAACAGAAACAAAAATGAGCCCCAAAACAATGAAAACAATTACGCAAAATATTGATAAAAAACGGCTACATGTATAACGTATGGCAGATGTATTAACATAGCTCCGTCGCGGAAGGATCTCGCGTAAGAAAAAAAGACCCGTAACCTGCACGCAAAGTATACGAGCGATATGCATGAAACAGCGGCTCGAAAACTTGCTGCTAGCTAGCTACAACCGATCGATTTCTAGGTCCAATTTACTTCGGAAAAAATACTTTTCTTGCAAAACTGAGTTAATTCTGGATAGTCTGTAACTATTTTCCCGTAAAGATTGATATAAATGTAAATTCATAAAAGCCTCAGTATTTGCTATGTTATTTGCATATGTTATTTGAGTTTCGACGGTGAAAATTTATCGGGATACCGGTTCCCGACCGGTAAAAGTTTATCGGGACCCGGTTCCGAATATATCCGACATGACTCAGGCTTATTACAAACGGCTAAGTAAAAAGCCCGTTATCTTTCAAAAAGAGCCATTAAAACACAAGAGGGCGCTTTCTTAAGAGGCATTGGTTTCAACAATTTTTCATACAAAATTATGCATGTGATGTTTTATTTAAATAATGATTTTTAAAATAGAGAGATCATCAACAACTATTTAAAAAACGCTTTTGACAATTTTTGAAAAAGTGCAAAGAATTTTTTTTTGTTGTTGAAAAAATCATCTAATTATTTGGGCCCCAAATAATTATAAGATCAGATATATTTAAATTGATATTTCAGCCGTTTCTGGGTCGATTTTGACCAAATAAAGTTTATTCCAGCATTAAAATTGCTTGTTCTCTCGAATTCGACACTCAGTTTTTCATTACCTCACAAACAAATTGTGATGTGCAGCGCCCTCTCTACCAAAACTAAACTACCCCTTTAACATTTTGTGATATATCAAATAGATACCCAACTGCATTTTGCAAAGGGTTGTGTAATTCATAAACAATGCAATTAATTACCACCACTTATGGAACCATTATTATTTCATGGTTCCGTACGTGCGCCAATTCTATTCACGCGTACGTTTGGAGACAATAGAATCCCGGACGATTCGTTTGCTCTGGACAAAGGTAGTCTTTGTACATATTGCAGATCCATGAACGCATGCTTTAGAAGGGTGATGCGTTTTCTAGAATTTGTTTCTGAACTTGTTGATGGAATGGACTACTAAAGATGTTACCTTTCATTTATACGAGAATTATTTTTGGGTGGTGGTACCCTTTAACCCGTTGCTTACGGGAACCGGGTGGGTTATGTACAAAGTCAATGGGGATTTCAGAATCTCATAGGGAACGGGTTAACTTACAAGTATCCATTACCATGCCTATATGATGGAAGTATAGCTGGCTTTATGAAGCTCTCTCTACTCTGATCTATTGAATGGTGACTAAGACCTATTTTATTTGTATAGATTTTTTTCACCAAAGAATTATGATAAACTCATTTAAATGGAATGCCAATTTAATTTAATGGCTTCAATATCTGGGTCTCTGTTGGTTGAATTGTAAACAAGTTATAAAATTGTAAAAAAAAAAAATGACATCCTGGAATATTTTATGAAAACATTATGTAAGTCCTTAAATTGAAGTTGTTTAAATTCAAACATCTTCAATGTACAACTCATTGAACTCAATCAAACATCCAGTGCTCAGAGTTAAAAAGGTGCTCGGGTTTCCTTATTGCATTAAATTGAATTTATTTGAAAGTTGTGTTGTGTTTATTGCATTAAATTGAATTTATTTGAAAGTTGCATCGCCTTGCGTTGTGTTGCATTGCATGCAGTGAATTTAACTAAATTTCAAGAAAAAGTTGTACTTATTGACCAACAACATGCATATTTTTAAAATAAGTCTTAAAATTGTTTGGACTACATTAAAATACAGAATTTAACTTTCACTTTAAATTCATCTATAGACAACTAGTCTATAGTAGTAAATTTAAACGTACCAATGTATATTAATGTATCACACAATAATTAATTATATAAGAAACAAACCACGAAACAGGACATACAAGTTAAAGGGTACCACCACCCAAAAATAATATTCCCTTAAAGGATACCACCAGGCAAAGAACAACATATTTAATCATATATGTTTTGGTACCGTTTTGTGATATCAAATAGAACATTTTGCATTTAGGGTTGTGTAATTCATATCGTCTCCAAACGTACGTGTGAATAGAATTGGCGCACTCACAAATGTTTGGCGAGTCCGGAACCAAGAAATAATAGTGGTTCCGTAAGTGGTGATGATGAATAGCATTGTTTATGAATTATACAACCCTTTGCAAAATGTTGGGCATCTATTTGATATCACAAAACTTACAAAAGGGTACCAAAACTTATAAAATATGTGTTGTTATTTGCCTGGTGGTCCCCTTTAAGCCAGACAGCATTGAAGAAATAATTGCCACCGCACCCCATTAACACAATTACATGTAGCTGGTTTTACAGGCCAGCCGTTAACCAACTAAGTAGAAAGACAATACAGATACCATTTATTCATTACACACATGAATGCCTCTGACATTGAAAGTGTTTGCTTAGTGTATTGGACGTGCTAAAAACCGGTATTGAGTGCACTCCAAGTATCTCATTTTTGTACACAGACCCATGAACGCATGCTTTACAGAATGGTGACGCGTTTTCCAGAACTTATATAATTTTTTTCTATAAAAACATATTTTTCTGAACTTGTTGATGGAATGGACTAAGGCTTTAGTGAAACCGTTACACGACGGTTAACCGACCGGCATGAATCAAGGCAAATTTACATGAAATTGCTACATAATTCTCATTTCCTAAAAATCTCCATACCAAGTTAACATTTAACATCAACCAGTTACACATCGCAAAACTGATTGAATCACTTTGATTGTGCTTACATTGGTTATCATCAAGTACAAACACAAATATGGTTCAGGGTCTGCAGAAGCTAGACTAATTAAACAGTTGCAGCAACAGTTTATTATCCCCCCCCACCCCCCCCCCCCCCCCATTAAAGGGTCTATGTGGCTTGATGGTCGAGCACTTGTCTAGCAATCTGGAGGTCTTGGGTTGGATTCCTGGCTAAACCTATTTTTTTTGTGCTCATTTTCCTTCATTTAAAATATTTCTGGTCTGTTTCATATCTATTTTGGCTTCATGTTGAATTAAATATTTTGAGAACTCTCTACAAATCAATTGTTATTCCACTAAAAGATATTTCCACATCCTAATCTTGTCAGACTATGTACTGTAGCTCTTAAATTGTATTTTCTTTCATACAGTATCAAACTTTAATCTCACCACTTAATGCAGTCTGGCTTGCAAAAGATGAACTTGTAATTCAGTATCTGTAAGCTAGTATACTAGTATCAGATTCCTACATTGTGTACAAAAGTGTGTAGTGTACGTGTATCATGTGTATGCATGTAATTTTGGCATTGACTGGGCCGAGGATGTTTTCACATCTAAACTGTATACAAATTATACTGGTACAACTTCCTCATTGGAAAGTTAGTCAAATATGTAACGAGCATGATGATAATCGGTTATAATTGGTGCACTGTAATATGTAGTGAAAAGTGAACTGTGGTTAATAGACCATACATTTCAAGGGACAAAACCGATTCTGATGTTTTTTTTTTAGCAAACTGTTTTCGTTGACATTTATAATTATTGCCAATGAAGCAATATTGCTACACTGATGACCACCTATTTTGGGCGACATGTTTACGTTGAAAATATGAGAAATAAAATGTGATTTACTTTGAACATAAGATACTTGTACAGTAATTTATTAACAGTGTTAAATTATGATCTGTACAAATGTTCATCAGTACTATAAATTACAGGTCTGGTATGTGAAACAAACAGGGTCATGGGCGTCGATCTGTCATTGATACCTATTGTTCAGGGGGGATGATCTATTCATTCATCCCCTGCTGTATTACACAATGCTAGAAATTAAACTTTTTGAAGAAATACATAACAAATTATGTTACATTTGCTTGCCAGACGGCCAGTAGAACTTACATACACTGTAGGATTAGTGAAATTGTTGGTTAACATTTGTGTATTATATTTGTTATTGCAATGTACTTGGAAAAGCTTGATGAGGTAATGTCTGGAACTCTGGTTACACACCATGCAAATAACAATAACTGGTTACTTCCAGTTAAAAAAATAAAAATAAATTCTCCACTATTTCATGGCTCTATGGAGAAGCCCAGTAGTGTGTGAATTTTACAGTTAGTTGCACCTAAAAAAAACCCTGCACAGTTGAAATACCAGAGTTCTTAATCGCACTCCAGGTCTCTATTGGAGTTTGAAACTAAATATTTCAAAAGAGAACGGGAATGCCTGTAAACAAAACCCTTTGAGTAGAGTCCCTGTTCGCATTGTGTGAAATCGCTGGCCCCAGTGGCCCCTGGCCCTGCCTGCTGCTTACATACATGTACAATGAAAAAGTCATTCAGAGTTTGGGAATTTTAAATTGCGGAAGTAATTAAAAAAACAAAACAAGTTTTTGGTGAGGTTTGTTTGTCAGTAGTGGGAGGGGGGGGGGGGGGGGGGGGGGGTTAGTCATTGGGGCATTTTAAATTGCAGAAGTAGTACAGTGAAGTCATTCACGGAGGCAGGAGGGGGGGGGGGGGGTGTATGTCTACTGAAAATATATACATGGTACTGCATGTTTAAATAGCTATTGACAAAACTTATTAAATATCTTACTGTTTATTGGGGGAGGTGAAGGTGGGGGTTCTAAGGGGGTAAGGGTAGGGTCTAGGGATCACGAAAAGTTATTTGCATGAATTTAAAAAAAGGCCCGGTCTTTGGCTGAGCTGCTAAAGTGCTTAGTGAAAAAGTCATTCAGAGTTGGGATTTGAAATTGCGGAAGTACTGGCTAGATAATTCCTAATGTACATATTTGGAAGAAGAAGCAAACAATTATAACTGATTAAAGGGAATCTAGTAACATATTCCAAATCCACAATTCTTACTTAGAACTCCAGTGGTTCACTGATCGAAAATTGTTTCAGAAACAGCAGATATTATATTAAAAATTGGAATAAATATGGGACCCACATTTATTCAGTAATTTAAGAAAAATATCAATAAATGCCAACATTTTTTGAAAAAAATATCTTAATGAGGTTTTTAAATAGTTGTTGATGATCTCTCTATTGAATCAATATGTTTAAACAAAATATCACATTCACAATGTTTGATTAGAAATGGTTGAAAACCAAAAGGTTTTTTAAGAGCGCTCTCTTGTGTTTTAACAGTTGCTTTTTTAATGATGACAGACTCCTGACCTAGCAATTTGTAAGTTTTTCTACCTTTCGGCAGTGCTCGAAATTAGCATAGGCCCACTGGCCCGGGGCCACTAAAAGTTAGCTCCGGGCCACCAAATATCATTGTCCTATATTCTACTAGCTCATTCGGGCAACAAAATTTAACAGAATTTGTAACGTATTTTACTAAATTACAGTCAACTACAAGAGAAAAATGCCATCTAGAAGAAAGTGGGCAAGTTAATATTCTGTTTGGGCAAGTAAAATTTGAAAAGTTTTGATTTTACTTGCCCGAATGGGCAAGTAGAGACACAAATGAGTGTGGAGGCTTGTGTTCATGTTAATCAGATGTGCGGTGCCATCTTTCGAACGCCTTGCTCATGGTGCTTAAAGAGTCTTTTCATTGATTATAAATTGAGTCGAATTTGGTATGATTGTGAAGGTAATCTTGTACTTTACAAGCCTCGAGAAATTCAGATTTTTTGAAATTTTTAAAATATTTTTAAATCGAAATTGAAAATGAGAAAAAATCACCCTCCAAACCAGGCCCAAATTCACTCCGATTTCGCCGCTTAGATCGATGACGTGTGGCAAGGGGCGCATGCGCAATCGCCGCGGTATGATAGATCAGTTTGCGTGCAGTATTCATTACAACAACCACCCCTTGCTCGTTTTGCAACATCGGAAATGAAGAAAGAAAAATCTAGAAAATTGCCCAATGTTAGTGTAAAAGTACATATTTTACCGAATGAGTGGTTATTTTCCAAAAATTAGAGATTTGTTTGACAAATTGAGAGACGCAAATTGAACGTGCCTCGAAAAAAAAAAATGCCGTCAGTTGAATGATACGGAACACGCACAAGAGTTTCAGCGGCCCAGCCCCGCGAGACAGGCTGTGCTCTAGCTAGTATACCTAGCTGAGCTGCTGCGCCAACTGCCATGACTGCCTTGTAAGTAATTGCACTTTTAAAAAGCTCCGAAAAGGAACGAAAATGCAAGATTATTACGATCGCACCTATTCTAGACTATCTCTTATTTTACTTACATGTTTGTAGGGCTTTTAAAACAAATAGGAGAACAATTACCTGCAAAAACAGCAAAAAAATTGCGCTGATAATAGTGCACCGTTACTCACTAACGCGAGCTGAATTGAAGCGAGCTACATACACTGCACTAGCCGCTATATTATATTGCATGCATTGTCCACCGCATACGCGCACGGTCGAGGCTCTCCATGTATCATGCATGCTGCCGGCGAGTATGATTCAACTCGCAGACTAGGTGATTTATTTACCTATTTTTACTTTATCAGACACATTAATGAATAAAAGAATAACTTTACAACGAATATAAACTGTTTTATTAGTTCAAACAGTTTAAACCACCATAATTGTATAGAAAATAGTTTAAACAACCACGGAATCCCCGGTATAAAGGGGTATAAATCCGGTATATAATGTGGTAGAAACCGAGGCTTCTGATTGGATAACCCCTCGCTCTACGTCAGTACAACACACCCAGCTATCGGACCCCGCTCGAAGCTGGATTGTGGTTTTGAAGCAGCGTTTAGTATTTTCATTTTTGTTTTAATTTTCGGATGTGCGAGTACTTGGAAAGTGATATTTTCATTTTCTGTATGATTTGAACTTTTTGGAAAGATGAAACTTGGCTTATGTTGCTTTTTCTTTGAATAAGCACTTTAACTACAAACCGGCTCAGTGTTATGCAGTGCATGCTTTTACTAGCCCAGTTCAAAATTTATGGCGAACCACAGTGTAGTGTTGGTACCCTTGTTGATCAATACTAGTCTCAAGTACATTTAACTTAAGTACCTGATACGTCTAATGTACACTGATCATGTATTCGATAAGGTCCACAGGTAATGTGGCGTGTATTTGGGTGTGTACAAATGAACACATACCCCTCTATACTAAGTACTTAAACTTTAAAGGGATAAGATCTGATGTAAATAGTAACATTGACAAAATCCACTAAACTTGCTTAGAGTTAACTCTAGGTGCTCACGTACCTCAAATAGGAGCACGGAACAGGTTTCGGCTTTCCAAATTTCACTTTGGTTATGAAGATCTTAATGATTGAAGTGTTTAGAATTGAAAGTCTCCCTGGGAGACATTCAAATGTGTACACAAAGTTAGTGTTTTGAGTGAGCAAATATCACTTTGAATTTTCGCTCAATTCTCGGCCATGACATTCATTCACTCATCACTCATTTCAGTGGATCTATCAGATCTTAGAAATACACATTTTATCAACCCTGCTTTCTTATGTTTGCAAGTGTCAACAAAGTTACTTGGTCCCTTTAACAGTATTAATAGGGACCTCTTTACACTGAATGTTTGTTTAATTTGTGATATCATGTCTGCATGAAGCCCTAAAGTAAACATACATAAGTATGCACTAGTCTGACAGTTAATTGTGTTTACTTTAAAATGATAAGATGTGGTGAACTACTTCATTAGTACTATCATGTATACTGTTAGACACGCACATACATGAGACATCCATGTATGTATTGGTATTATTATTTTTGGGGCATTTCATTCATTAAAACACAAATATAAGATGGACATACTGGACATTATTGTTGCAATTCCGATAACAAAAAAAGCAGCCCTGGTGGGCCTCCCCAAGTTGCCTGGCAGGAAAAAAGACATCTTTAGTTTCTGTAACCTATCTAGGAGTGCCTAAAGTCCATACAATGTTAAAATAATGAACTTCTCAGACGAGGATGTTTCTAAAGCCCTCTGCAGACAGAGCCGACTCTTAACCCGATTCAACTGGTTTTCATTCGGATCGGCTCAGTTTTTAGTGCCTCGCGACACAACATTGGTTTCTATGTGACTCATGAATGGTGAAAAATACGTCAACTTCATGTACATGGTTTATATTGTGTATCATTATGTAGAACAAGTATGTGTATGTACAGTACAGTACATTGTGAATATAGCCTTAAGTAAGAAAACAAAAACAATAAAGAGGCTTGTCTCATGTTTCCAGATATAACTAGTAACAAGTGTACAGTAAGCATCTATTACCCATAATATTTGGAGGCCTGTCTGTCGCATATTGTTGCAGCAATGCATTTGCCAATTGATGGAATTTTCACACATCACTTTGTGGACATACCCGGGCCTAGTAACGTAAACTTAACAGATTCACGATTAATTGTACGATTGATCAATTGATCGTACGATAAATTAATTAGTCGTACGATTAATCGTACAATCAATAAATCAATCGTATGATTAATCGTGAATCTTTATGTTACAGGGCCCAGATCACAGACATACATGTATATTTGATCAACCCGTTGTTAGTATCTGGACATGTCAACAAAGTAACTAGATCCCTGTAATGTGGTTACCAAAATACATCATAATTTTTAGAAATTTGTTTATTCAGATGAACCTCAATCTGGATGGATGACAGATTAAGAAAGTGGCATTTTGTTGGAACAGTAATTTTACCATGGAATTTTCAGACATTTTGGACATATCAGTTCACAGACACATTTTATCAACTGTTCATCACATATGTACATCAACTAAGTTATTAGATCCCTTTAACATTGGATGGTTGTATCATTGTAGGTTAAAAAAAAAATGTTGATACCCAAAATATACATACATCACAATGTTTTCTAATGTTTGTTTCATTTATTTTAGCAGATACATGTAGACCTCCATCAGGACGGGCATCTGACTGCTGAAGAACTTGGTGTTCTGTTGTTGTTTACTATTGTTTTTTTTGTTTTTTTTTCAATTTATAGATGGACCTCAGTCCTCAACCAGGATGGGCGTCTGACGGCTGAAGAACCTGCCGTTCTGTTGAAGCAGTGTTGTGCAGTGTGCACAAACTATCCTAGTTCAAAATGGCGACCCCGTAGTCAAGCAGCACCACTCATGACAACCTTTAACTGTAATGGACGATGTACATTCTGTGGTCGATTTGAAATGTTCACACATTACTTTGTTATCCTCTTTTCTTCTTCACAGATGGACCTCAACTCGGACGGGCGTCTGACGGCTGAAGAACTTGGGGTTCTGTTGAAGCAGTGCGGAGAGAGCGTGCCGGGCTACCAGCTCAGAGATTACATCGCAACCTACGACACCGACAGGAACGGTTGCATCACATACGATGAATTCATCAAGGTAATCTTACAGTCAAACCTATCTAATGCCAGGTGCAGACAGAGCCGACTCGCCCCGATCCGACTGGTTTTCAGCCTGATTAACTCAGTATATGTGCTGCCTCAGGACTCCGATTTTTTCAGTCAAGCGCCAGTCGGAGGTCATTCGAGGCCGATTCAACATGTTGGATTGGCTCCGACTGAGCGAAACTGACTCTAGCCTGACTGAAAACCAGTCGGATCGGGGCGAGTCGGCTCTGTCTGCGCCGGGCTTTAGTGGCCACCTGTCTATAGCAGCCAACCTGCCAATAGTGGCCACTAAACATGATTCCCTGGCCACAGAGAAAAACAATGGAATGAACCTCTCTAGATGTAGAGGTCACCTGTCTACAGTGGCCACTTTTCTGACTTCCCTTTGGTGGTCACTGTCTATACACAGGTTTGACGGTAGTTTATTTTTTGTTCGCTCTTCATTAATGTACGACACGGACAGGAATGGTTGCATTACATACGATGAATTCATCATGGTATTAAATCATAGTTGATTTTTTGTTTGCTCCTCATTGATTTTCCACATTAAAGGGACTTAGTAGCATTGTCCAAATCCTCCAAACTTACTTGGAACTCAAGTGGTTCTCTCATACCTTATCATTACAATAGAAGCAGACAGGTTTTGGTTGTTCAAATTTCCATTTCGTTCAAAAGATATTTACGATTTAAGTGTTCAGATATTCAATTGTCTACGGGAAAATTTCATGCCATTTACATACAAAGAAAAGTACAATGAGTTAGTGAATATCACTTTGCATTTTTGCTCAAATCTCAGCCAAAAACATCAAATTAATGTGAAATTTTCACACATTAATTTGTGGACACATTTTATTAATCACTCATCACTATTTGCACTTGCCAACAAAGTTACTAGATCCCTTTAGATAGTCCTTGATCTCTTTTCTGTCATCTTGTTCTTGACTCTCCTCCATTCCCTCTTTCTCCCACACTCATCAGTTATCAAACTAGACTCAGGCACTCAGGGAATGCATACCTCCACCAACACTCATCAGTTATCAAACTAGACTCAGGCACTCAGGGAATGCATACCTCCACCAACACTCATCAGTTATCAAACTAGACTCAGGCACTCAGGGAATGCATGCCTCCACCAACACTCATCAGTTATCAAACTAGACTCAGGCACTCAGGGAATGCATACCTCCACCAACACTCATCAGTTATCAAACTAGACTCAGGCACTCAGGGAATGCATACCTCCACCAACACTCATCAGTTATCAAACTAGACTCAGGCACTCAGGGAATGCATACCTCCACCAACACTCATCAGTTATCAAACTAGACTCAGGCACTCAGGGAATGCATACCTCCACCAACACTCATCAGATATCAAACTAGACTCAGGCACTCGGGGAATGCATACCTCCACCAACACTCATCAGATATCAAACTAGACTGACTCACGGAATGCATACCTCCACCAACACTCATCAGATATCAAACTAGACTCAGGCACTCGGGGAATGCATACCTCCACCAACACTCAAAATTTGATGTTTGTGTGAACTTGACCTCAACTTTGTTGGCGGAGGTAAAAATAGGCTGCCTGAAGTTCCTAATGGAACCTACAATTTGTTTGCACTCTAACGTTCGTCTTGGTGCATGCCGACGCATGCAAGGTAGCAATTATCACTTCCCATTTTGTTGTCCACATATTGGCGAGAATGGCGAGGTCAATTTATTAAAATTTCCATTTTGATCATTTTGCCCTTGACTTTTGACCTTGAAAATTTAATGGGTTCTATTCTAGATGAAAACGAAGCTTCTACAAAAAATTGGTTCAGGTACATGTATCTGTGAAACTGTGCGCAGGAGAATGGTGACGCACTGACAAACGAACAAACCTCCTCCAACTTTGTTAGCGGAGGTAATAATAACTGGTTTGTAAAATAATCTTTGTAATTCTTCCCACAGTTGTACACTGACATGCAGGATCGGCCAACTTCTTGAAATCCGTCAAAGGGCAAGTCCAAGCTATTTGTTTGCTGTAACGCGTGGGACATTTGAGCGAATAAGAAATATTGAAACACTATTTTTTTTAAAGATTCATTGGAGCAAATTTGATCAAATGCCAAAAAATATATTGAAATCACCAATTATGCATTAAAAAGTTATGCCACTTTATGCTTTCATAACGCGTGGGACATTCTGGTCCCACGCGTTCCAACATTTTAAAGTCGCATAAATTATTAATGCATGGATTATTTCAATTTCTTTTTTGGCATAATATTGATAAAATTTGTCCAAAGAATCTTTAAAAAAATATGGTGTTTCAATATTTCTTATAAGAGTTAAGGTCTCTGAGCTTGGACTTGCCTCAAAGCGAAGGAAGGGATTAAGGCAATAATTAATACAACATCATCTTTGTAATTCTCCCTGCATTTGTACACTGACATGCAGTCCAACATCTGCCAACTTCTTGAAGTCAGTCAAAGCGAAGGAAGGATTAAGGCAGTAATGATAACATTAATGATCTATGAAATGATGTTGAGGGTCATATTTAATAATAATGTCATTATGTATCAAATAATGATTGGTCTATAATTCTTCCCATTTCTCCCATAGTTGTATAGTGACATGCAGTCCAATAAGGCATCTGCCAACTTCTTGAAGTCAGTCAACTTCTTGAAGTCAGTCAAAGCAAAGGAAGGGATTTAGGCAGTAACGATAACATTAATTAATTATTCATGAAATGATGTTGAGGGTCATATTTAATCACAATGTATCAAATAATGATTGGTCTATAATACAACATCATCTATGTATTTCTTCCCACAGTTGTATAGTGACATGCAGGCAGGCAAAGCATCTGCCAACTTCTTGAAGTCAGTCAAAGCGAAGGAAGGCATTAAGGCAGAACAAGGCACATCAGAAGTCAGTGCAACGGGAACTACACACTCATATTCCGAAGAAGAAAAAGTCGCCTTTACAGGTAATCACAAGACATGAGGTAACCCCTAGAAAACATTGTAAGCCATTTCGACACAAACTGATTTACTGATTATCCCATCAAGGACGAGAGCTATTTTATGGCAAAATTGATCATTATTTTCCTCTACAAATTGGCAACTCCTATTTTTTTAACCTTTTAATGATGTAAAAATTGGTGGAAAATATTCAGTAATTACAATTTAAGACAAATATGAAGTGACTTTGTTGCAAAATTGCCAATTTGAACGCCAAAATCTGTTTTTGAAATATTACAATGTGTTGCCAATTTAAGGATTTTTCTGAATTATAGAAATCTATGCAATAATAAAAATCATTAAAAAATAACTAAAGCAGGTAGAGTAACAAAATAGGGCTCTAAAAATAGAGAAATGTATGCTCTTTCCCCTTGTATACTTTATATAACTTTGTACAGTATCTCCTTGCTGAAGTGTAGAACTACCAACCCACAAATATGTGGGACTCCATCCTTGACGAGATGCAAGCTAAGCTTATACATTGTATGTCCCTCGTGGCAGTATTTTGGGGTAGTGATATGCAGGTTGTGTAACTACCCAACGATATTGTGAAGAAGTAAAAGTCGCTTTCACAGGTTGAAAGAATTATAAATACCCATCATAAGAATTGAAAAAACAGCTTCGAAAAATAAGACATGTGTTAGAATTGAACGGCACAAGTAAAAAAAAAAAAAAAAACATTATTACAATAAACGTAAGAATTGAAAAGACACAAGTTCAGAAAACATACTTTCAGGAACTACATATATCAACGGATAACAAGTTGCCTTTGAGAATAGAAAAGACACAACTGACATGTGGACATCATTAGAAGTCAGTTCGACAGGAACCAATGATTTTATAGTATGAAAGAGAATAGAAAAGACACGACTGACCCGTGGACATCGTTAGAAGTCAGTTCGACAGGAACCAATGATTTTATAGTACATGTATGAAAGAGAATTGTTTATTCCATTCCACCAAAAAGTGTTTTCATACATGTGCAGATTGGTTTATTCATAATGAGAGATAATTGGAAATAATATTGGTCAAGAATTGGGAAGAGTGATAATTTATCAATTTTTTGATAACTAGTGTGTTCCCCAAAAGCCACATCAACTAAAATGGCCTAGTGTCAATTTAAAGGGATGCCTGTAAAGTGTCTCACTCCACAAAAATTACTTGGAGCTTCCTCGTTTCTCTTCTACTGTGTTGTTTAGGTTATGTTAAAGTGATCCGTGTAAAGTGTCAGATATTGCACAAACTGACATTTGAGACTTCAATCCTATATCAATATCATTGTAAAATAGAATTGAAAGATTTGTGAAAGTTTGAAAGAAAACGAACACTGTTTACCTAGTGAAAAGACGAATATTGAGTTCATATTTTATCACCAAATACTGATGGTCTGTTGTAGATTTGTTGCAGTGATAATCATCCGTTTGATCTTGACGATATCCGCACCCGTGTATACAGCTACAGACGGTACGGAATTCATGGAATTTGCGCACACTAGGCTCAAAGTTCAGTGGGTCAGGAAAATTTCTCACGCGCGCTGGCAGGACGTATTCAGCGACGTCAATTGTACTTTTTATCAATACCGTTAGCTAACGCAACGCTCGACATTAATGCTTGCCCGATTGCCCGGGGCAAGTAAAAATTCTTGTCGGGCAAGTAAAATGTCATAAATGGTCAATGTTAGTTGCCCGATCGGGCAACTATAAAACTACACAACTACGGAAATAATTCCGACTCATTTATCGTCCGTCGGAGTTATAAATTAGCGCAAATTACGGCACTCATTTCGACTGTTTATCGTCCGCGATTAAGCTTTAAAACTTATAAAAAGCCGCATTTTCTCGAAGCGCATTATCGTAACTTTGTTCGCTAATTTCAAGAAGATGATAACGATATTTCCAGATTAGTTTGACATCGCTTTCTCGGCAATCATTTTGAAATTGCCTGCTCTTATTTTGCGATGATGAAAACGAAGTTTCAGATTTATTTTGCGTCATATTCTCGGAGCGCATTATCGTAACTTTGTTCGCTAATTTCAAGAAGATGATAACGATATTTCCAGATTAGTTTGACATCGCTTTATCAGCAATCATTTTGAAATTGCCTGCTCTCATTTTGCGATGATGAAAACGAAGTTTCAGATTTATTTTGCGTCATATTCTCGAGGCGCATTATCGTAACTTTGTTCGCTAATTTCAAGAAGATGATAACGATATTTCCAGATTAGTTTGACATCGCTTTATCGGCATTCATTTTGAAATTGCCTGCTCTCATTTTGCGATGATGAAAACGAAGTTTTATATTTATTTTCCGTCATATTCTCGAAGCGCATTATCGTAACTTTATTCGCTAATTTCAGGAAGATGATAACGATATTTCCAGATTAGTTTGACATCGCTTTATCTGCAATCATTTTGATATTGCCTGCTCTTATTTTGCGATGATGAAAACGAAGTTTCAGATTTATTTTCCGTCATATTCTCGAGGCGCATTATCGTAACTTTGTTCGCTAATTTCAAGAAGATGATAACGATATTTCCAGATTAGTTTGACATCGCTTTATCGGCAATCATTTTGAAATTGCCTGCTCTCATTTTGCGATGATGAAAACGAAGTTTTATATTTATTTTCTGTCATATTCTCGAAGCGCATTATCGTAACTTTATTCGCTAATTTCAAGAAGATGATAACGATATTTCCAGATAAGTTTGACATCGCTTTCTCGGCAATCATTTTGAAATTGCCTGCTCTTATTTTGCGATGATGAAAACGAAGTTTCAGATTTATTTTGCGTCATATTCTCGAAGCGCATTATCGTAACTTTGTTCGCTAATTTCAAGAAGATGATAACGATATTCCAGATTAGTTTGACATCGCTTTCTCGGCAATCATTTTGATATTGCCTGCTCTTATTTTGCGATGATGAAAACGAAGTTTCAGATTTATTTTGCGTCATATTCTCGAGGCGCATTATCGTAACTTTGTTCGCTAATTTCAAGAAGATGATAACGATATTTCCAGATTAGTTTGACATCGCTTTATCGGCAATCATTTTGATACTGCGTGCTCTTATTTTGCAATGATAAAACTGATGTATCAGTAGTCCGACAGACGATACATGTCATGAGTCGACATAAATGCAGTGATTTTACCGTTTTCGTTCTCAAATAGAAGCCAAAACGTTTTGAATATTAGTCAATAAAATTATCATCGTCATGCTTATTTAATAAGTCCGACAGAAGACAAATCAGTCGAAATGAATGCCAAAATGTTACTGATTGCGTTATCCAAATGATGCGAAAACGTTTTGATTATTACTTAATATAATCATCATTGAAAGTATGCTTATTTAATAAGTCCGACAGATGATAAATGAGACGAAATAAATGCCAAAATTTTACTGATTGCTGTAATTTTACAGATGGGGGTTCTCAAAATGTAGCGAAAACGTATTTCTTCAGACCTCAGTAACTTATAACATGAAATTATCATAATATTTGTAAAAACATGATATATGTTATGTTTTTCTTTGTTTTTCATTTTCGGGCAAGTAAGTTTTCTATTCGGGCAAGTAAAATTTGAAAAAACCTGATTTTACTTGCCCGACTGGGCAAGTGAAAAAAAAAGTTAGTGTGGAGCATTGGCTAACGCTTTTGAAAAAATGATTTTCAATGATAATTATCTTCATACTAAAGGGACATTTGAAAAAACCGAACTCTATTTTATTCTTCTCTTACCATAAGCTAAACAACACGGCAGAAGAGAAACAAGGAAGCTCCAAGTATTTTTCGTGGAGTTAGACACTTTACCTGTGTCACTTTAAGAGAATAATAAAATGGGTTAGATTTGTTCAAATGCCCCTTTAGTATGATGATATCTATCATTCAGCTCAAGAACGTTCATGAACAGTCATAAACCTCATAAACGTCATACAGTTATATTCGTTGTAAAAGCTGACGCATATTTTCGCTTTTTTAACCAGGAAAGCAGTGTTCTTTTTCAATGAAACTTTCACACATCATTCAGACATATCTTACAATGATTTTGGTACAGGATTGGAGTCTCAAATGTCATTTTGGGCAATATCTGACACTTTACAGTTGCACCTTTAACTTTTTTTTCTCAACAGATTTCATTAACAGCCAGCTAGAAGACGACCCTGATCTTACTGGCAAACTACCCCTCAGTGGAGATGGGCTCTTCCAGGCAGTCGATGATGGGATCCTTCTTTGGTAAGCATAACATTGGAGTTGGTTGTCATGGGGATGGTGATGATTATGATGGTCATGATGATAATGATGATGATGATCAACGATGATGATGATGATGATGATGATGATAATGATGATGGTGATGATGATGATAATGATAATGATGATGATGGTGATGATTACGAGGATTGAGATGATGATGATGTTGATGATTAATGGTGATGATGATGATGATGATGATGATGAATTTGGTGCTGATGTAGGTGATTAGGATTGAGATGTTAATGATCGTGGTGATGATAATAGTCATAGTGATACTAATAAACGTGATGATAATGATGATGATGATGATGATGATGATGATGATGATGACGACGACAAAGATGATGTTGATGGTGGTGATGGTGAGGAGTGAGATGTCGATGATGGTGATGGTGATAATAGTGATACTAATAAATGTGATGATGATGCTGAAAGTAAAATATGACTCGATTTTAAACTTCGTCTAATTCTGAGCTGACAATCATTCTCCTTCATTTCCTCTTATTCTTTTCATTCTTTTCTAGCAAAATGATAAATCTGTCTTCACCAAACACGATCGACGAGCGAGCCATCACAAAGCAGAAACTCAATGTGTACAAAAAGTCTGAAAACCTTACGCTAGCCCTCAACTCGGCCAGATCCATCGGGTGCAGCATTGTCAACATCGACCCACAAGATCTCCAGAAGGGCACCAAGCATTTGGTTCTTGGGATGGTGTGGCAGATCATTAGAGTAAGTATTGATTATTCTATTTTGACCTATTGTCTGTTTGTACATTTGTATGTTTGTGTGTTATGTTTGTTTGTGCATTTGTGTGTTTGTGTATTTACCCAATTTATGCTATCACCTGAACTCAACCAAATCTATCGGTTGCAGAATTATAAACATTGATTGATCTGCAAGATCTCCCAGAGGGCATCAAGAATTTCGTTCTTTGGATGTTGTGGCAGATCTTAGAGTCAGTATCTGTATGTACATTTGTCTGTTTGTGTGTTTTGTTTGTTTGTGCATTCGTGCATTTGTTTATTTACCCAAGTCATGCTATCATTTCAACTTGGCCAAATCTTTTGGATGCAGCATTTTCGACATTGATCTATAAGGTATGCAAAAGGGAACTAGCATGTTGTTCTTAGTATGACCTGGCAAATCATTCAAGTAGGTTTCTGTAATACGTTGTCTGTCTGTCTGTCTGTCTTTCGTTTATTTTATGATTTGTATGTGGATCTATTCGTCAAGTTGTGACTACAATTGGATATTAGCAGGAAACTATATGTATACAGTGAAACCTGTCTTGAAAGACCACCCAAGGGACCCTAAAAAGTGGTAATAAGCAGGTGGTCTATATAGACAGGTGAATTTATATGCAAACTGGTTCCTGGGGTGTCAAGATTAACAGTCTTTATAGGCAGGTCAATTCATATGCAAACTGCTTCCTGGGGTGTCAAGATTAGCAGTCTTTATAGGCAGGTCAATTCATATGCAAACTGCTTCCTGGGGTGTCAAGATTAGCAGTCTTTATAGACAGGTCAATTCATATATGCAAACTGCTTCCTGGGGTGTCAAGATTAGCAGTCTTTATAGACAGGTCAATTCATATGCAAACTGCTTCCTGGGGTGTCAAGATTAGCAGTCTTTATAGACAGGTCAATTCATATGCAAACTGCTTCCTGGGGTGTCAAGATTAGCAGTCTTTATAGACAGGTCAATTCATATGCAAACTGCTTCCTGGGGTGTCAAGATCAGCAGTCTTTATATGCAGGGCAATTCATATGCAAACTGCTTCCTGGGGTGTCAAGATTAGCAGTCTTTATAGGCAGGTCAATTCATATGCAAACTGCTTCCTGGGGTGTCAAGATTAGCAGTCTTTATAGGCAGGTCAATTCATATGCAAACTGCTTCCTGGGGTGTCAAGATTAGCAGTCTTTATCGGCAGGTCAATTCATATGCAAACTGCTTCCTGGGGTGTCAAGATTAGCAGTCTTTATAGGCAGGTCAATTCATATGCAAACTGCTTCCTGGGGTGTCAAGATTAGCAGTCTTTATAGGCAGGTGGTCACTAGATTTATATTTATATTCATATTTATTTATTTCGTATTTAATTCCACATTTTTAAAACAAACAATAAAAAAACACAGTGTGATAAAAAATGGTTGTTTAACATAGGACACAAGATTAGGTTTGACTGATAGAAGTTGGGTTTAGCATGTTATTCCCATAATAATGATTATTTTACACATTCTTGAGTTCAAACAAATTCAGGGAAGTAACATTCTTTAAATGAGGAGAATCCAGATCAATGAGTTGTTTTCATTATGTTGAAAAGGGTTGCAAATTCAGGCATAAGCGTTACAACAAAGGGAGCACACAAATCTGAACTGAAATCAATTTGCTCTATTTAAATGAGGCTGCACTGTAATCAGGGAAAAGAGATAACCCCAAAATATGTCATTTATCTTAATTGCAAATCTTATGTAGTTAGTCTGAAACAAATTGCCAAGTTATGACTTGAACAGGAAGAGGAAGAGAAATTTGATTTAAATTGTAACTTAAAGGGGACCACCAGGCAAAGAACAACACGTAATAGTTTTGTTACCGTTTTGTGATATCAAATAGATACCCAACATTTTGCAAAGGGTTGTGTAATTCATAAACAGTGCAATTTATTACCACCACTTACGGAACCACTATTATTTCCTGGTTCCGTACTCGCCAAACATTTGCGAGTGCGCCGATTCTATTCACGCGTACGTTTGGAGACAATAGAATCCCAGACGATTTGTTCGCTCTGCACAAAGGTAGTCTTCAAACATGAAGACGCATAGACACATGTTGTAGTATGGTAATGCGTTTTCCAATTATTATTTTTTTTCTGGAAACATATTTTTCTGAACTTGTTGATGGAATGGACTACTAGAGATGTTACCTTTCATTTATAAGAATATTAATTTGTAGGTGGTGGTACACTTTAAACATCAGGAATTCAGCAATTAATTTTAATGAATGATGTAATTTAGTGCTTAGAAATGCTGGTACTTAAAGGGATAGATCAGTTTTGGTTTATACATGTAGTGGGCACTTCCGTAAATGATGAAATCAGCCCTGTATCTTAGCTGCATCTTAGTTAATTTTTAATTATAATTTACAAGTTTTAGTTACCGGTACTATAATTATGGTCGACCGTTTGAGCACTTCTGTGAATAAAAGGAACTAAAATCCAGAGTGTTTTTTTTTTTTTTATTGTTCAAGGTTGGAATTTTGTTTGTATTATTTTTTTTTAATGTATGTTAGACAGTATGTGTAGATAGTATTCAGTTTCAGCATTACAATCAATATTTACATTTTGATTGTAAAAAGCAGTATTTTTTTTAACAGAAAAGTTCAATCAATGTTCAATAGTATAAGGTTGGAATTTAGCCAACTTTACATTATACACAAATTGAACTTTATTCAACTGAATCCAAGTGTATATTTCTCCTTTTTATGTTATAAATATTATTTGTTGTTACTGTTTATGAGATAAAATCAGGACCTTATAGTTCAATGAGTTTTGATGAATGAAATAATATAAAAAAATAATTGTGCTACCATGAAATCTGTATTTTATTATTATGTTGGGGACATACATTTACATGTAGAATTGGACTTTCCAATCCTCCCTTGTTACATGGTCCACCGCAAACCAACATTTTATTAGATTCATTCTGTTGACAGTATTTTGTGATTTAATTTATTTTAAAGTCAGCATTTTAAAATCAAAATCAGGAAATAGTGCAATAAATGTAATGAATTGCAACGTGCAAAGGAAACAAAATACTGGTAATGCAGTGTAGTGTTGTTCACAACCAGGAACTTAGATTTAAATATCCTAATGCAGGTTTTTTTCTTGGATATTTATTGTTTGGGGAATGTCTTTATTTTGATTGCAAAACAAATGCATGTGTAGGAGTAATTTGATCTGACCTTTGTTGTGCAAAGTGAAAGAAGGAAATTGATATCCCACATCCTGGATGGTGTTCAAGTGAATCAATTCCCATGCTATATTAGCACATCTTTTTTTTAAAAAGGGATCTAGTAACTTTGTCTGAATTCACCAAACTTACTTGCATTACTAGTGGTTCTTGCTTGCCTGGTTGTGATTTGCCCTTTTTGATTGATTTATTCAACCATTTAAAACACACCAAAAACACACCAAAAATACTATAATTAGTATTACAATACTATACTAAAGTCAATAATGGTTAGGATCCCTTAAATCAGCTTGTCAATACGGACCCTGTTATACTGACAGCAAAATATTGATTTGATTATTATAAATACAGTTATTGAAGGGACCTAGTAATGTTATCCCAATTGACCAAACTCATTTGCATCTCTTGTGGTTATTTCATGCCTGGGTGTTCTCCCCTTGATATACACCGTGTCCCAGAAAAAACGAAACCGGGTTTCATGGCAGAAATGTTCTGTCATAATGAATAATTTAATTGATGATATATATATGCCTGGAAAGCTCTGTGTCTCTTCTTTCATTTGATGTGCAACGTATGGCACATACTTCAAGCATGACTGAATTAGAACAATGGAAAGTGGTGTTACCAATATTCAATTTGCACGCATAAATTTGAAGTTTGGGTGAGTTTTAAGAGTTGTAAACGTACTTATTTTTAAAAAGGACAAACACCACATAAAAGTTCATATTTTTATCTTTTACATGACACCTCATGCTAAAATAATAATTGATTTATGCCAGAGAACGAGTACAATGAAAACATGCCTGATTTCTACCCGAATGAGTGAAAGTTGAGTAAGAAGTCGCTCAGCTTTCCTGACTAGCAGCTGACAATGGACTTTGATGCATGAGTGAATTTACACAAACATGGGGATCAGTAAACAGGCTATATCAGGAAAGTTACTCATTTGGGCTGGAATCAAGCATGTTTTCATTGTATTCGTTCTCTGGCATATATAATTTATTTTTTAATCATGAGGTGTCATATAAAAGATAAAATTATGAATTTTCATGCGGTGTCTGTCCTTTTTCAAAATAAGTACGTTTACTACTCTTAAAACTCTCCCCAAAACATCACCCAAACTTGCAATTTCTGCGCGCAAATTGAATTTTGGTAACACCACTTTCTATCGTTCTAATTCAGTCATGCGTGAATTATGTGCCATAAGTTGTATATCAAATAAAAGAAGAGACACATAGCTTTTCAGACATATATATATCATCAAGGAAATTATTCATTATAACGTAAAATTTCTGCCATGAAACCCGGTTTCGTTTTTTCTGGGACACGGTGTATTATGAAAGTAGTTTGTTTTTCACTTTTTTTCACAAAATTTAGGAATGAAAATGATGGAAATGTGAAATGAAAATGATAGATTGTATTGATATTTGAAACTTAAGTTAGTTGAGTAGGAAATATGAAATGAAAATGATAGTTTGTATTGATATTTGAAACTTAAGTTAGTTGAGTAGGAAATATGAAATGAAAATGATAGTTTGTATTGATATTTGAAACTTAAGTTAGTCTAGTAGGAAATATGAAATGAAAATGATAGTTTGTATTGATATTTGAAACATTTATTCCTTGAAAGTAAACATTTAAATATAACCTATTAAATTGAAAGCAATTTGACACCCTGGAATTGATGTATTTAAAAAAAAAGCTAAATGACAGTTTTGGTACAAAAATATTTGCTTCTAAAGCAGGAAATTAAAAATAATATTCCACACACTATGTGTGCATGTAAAGACTCAGTCAGTAATCTGCTATTTAACCCTGAAAGGGGAGGAGGGGGGCGATACCACCCCACCCCCTCAACGATTTGCATGATAATTTGTGTGGATTTCAGTACTGTACATGCATTTGGGACATAGATTGAGTGCAATTCCATTCTCTGTTATTATGAACAGAAAAAATAAACAGTTTTAGGACATCACACCAGTGTTTCTGTCATATTGTAAGATATTATATGTTAACTGGTGGTGAAGGGAATATCATGGAATGTTCCTTTCCGAGGGATCTGAAATGCTATTGAGGGAAGATTTAAAATTATAAGTCCCGAGATGTAGTTGAGGTACTTTTTGTCTTCACGAAATAGCATTTCGAATCCCGAGGGAACATTCCATGATTTTCCCGATATACAAAGTTAACATAGAAATGTCATAATTTCTGCCTCTCTGAGCTCAATTAGAAAATGTGGCTTTTCGCAGTGATATGTTGACAAGCCATAATCGATCTCTTTTGCAGCACCCTTCATGCTGTGAATAGTGTACTCTGCCGTGTAATATAAAACAAATTATACTGCATTCATGTGACTAGGTTGACATCTCACATTTATTAACTAAGTCATATTATTCAGATTTTATAATATGATTTAGTTGTTTTAGGGGGATATTTAAGTGCCAGGGATTTTAAGGCTCCATGGCATTAGTGTGTATTGTAACTCGCAAAAATGCGAGCTTGGCACGCTTAGGAGTTAAACAGATTTTCCAAAGCTGTTTTCTGGCTTTAAAGGGATCTAGTAACTTTGTTGACATTTGCAAAAAGTGATGAATGGTTGATGCAATGTATATTGTTGTTATCTCATATGTCCACAGGGTATTGTGTGAAAATTTCAAGTCAAATGGACATTGTATGGCCAAGTAATGAGCGAAAATGCAAAGTGATATTCAGTAACTCACTGCACTCACTTTGTACACAGAAGAAAAACTCGCCCGGAGTTTTTCTTATCTGAATACTTCAATCATACATATCTTTGTAACGAAAGGGAAATTTGAAAAACCGAAACCTGTCCCGTGATTTTATTGTTAATACGAATACAACAAGGTATAAGGGAACCGCTAGAATTATAATTTTATTTTGAGGATTTGGACAATGTTACTAAGTCCCTTTAAATTAAACTTTGAAAGGAAACTTGTGGTCTGCTGGTCATACGATTTAAAAATAAATAAACCATTTCTTCTTTCACTTTCTCTTGGCACAGATTGTCTGCTCACATCATAAAACTTTATTTTATAGCAGAACAAATGAAGAGCTTAATTCCAAAAGGTGTTAAATCCACTTCCTTAACTTTGGAGAATATCACATTTGTCT